>JAUTBT010056862.1:0-15188 GCA_032361225.1 Lepetodrilus schrolli | reverse complement strand
TATGTATGTATGTATGTATGTATGTATATATGTTTATATGTATGTATGCATGCATGTTTATTGTATGTATGTATATTAAAAATGAGAATATATAATCGTATATATGCAAAGTTGATGCAAATATTCTATGTGCTGCTGAGCATTGCTTTCAATACAGCACATGGCATTGTAATGTTTGTACTTAAAATAATAATACAACTGTAAGATAAACACCTGAATAATATTGTGTAAACTATTAAATAAATTATTCTGGATATATTTAGAATAATACACTTCAACGATACGACACATTTAACATTTTATGTACAGTGACAGTAGACAGTTCTGTACGTTTAATAATAGAGTGATTAGAAAATGTATTTCCGTACAAACCTTGAAGAATCTGACTTCTTTGTTAAATCCGTCATACTTGCGCTTTGGAAACATGCAAACGAGTAGTTTTTAAATGTGCATTACAAACGTCCATCCATACCGGGGAGACAGTTCTGTTAGCTTCATCGTACTATTATAGCTAATGAATGCACCAAACCAATACACTCCATTGTGACGTCGCTGACTGTTAGCTTTTCCAAAATGCATTCAAAGTCTGAAGGAAATCAAATGAAATATTGTTCAATCGATAGCACTATCTTAAACCAATCTTTTATTAAATCTGCGTACTACCAACGGTTACTGTTAACATGGTGGATGACATGTGTTATTAATATATTAAAGAAAATATATGTAAGCGAAAATATTACTCCCGATGTTACTATACATGTACATCTCTATAAAATCATATTACGTGACCGGGATTGCTACATAGGAATTATCATAAAACATATACACATTTTAAAGAAAAACTATCAATATAATAGAAATTAGCAAATATTTTGTTTTACCCAAAGAGTTTTAAATGAATAATCTTTGCAATTGTAATTAACACCTCGGCATGTTAACGTTACCGGTATTTTACGAAGGAGCACAAACATAATTATGTGTACCTCTTTTAAGTGTCGTGAGGCGCATTCCTTCTTTGAGTCAACTCGAGAACATATTCTTCAATCACTATACCATCCAAATGTCTGTCACAGTTCAAATAATAATTAAAAAACACATGTGGAGTTTAACCCAATTGTATAACTCGCGCCGGTCTGTTTAATTTCCTCACTTCCTGTTGTGCACAATCTGTTTTGGAAAAGTTCTCCGTCTAGGATTGTTTACTTGCAGTAGCCGTCACGTTTTGTTAGTTTCGGGGTCAAGGTGACATTGTGACACACTTGTGCTTTTTCTGGGTCATTGGGCGCGGGGTGGGGGGTGGGGCGGTGCCGTCGCCTCTGTCTCTGACATAAATGCATAGGGCATATACTGTATAAGTGTAGTCCATTGCATAGTATGCATACATATGAGTAGTCGTTTTAATTTGTATTATGTTTATTGACGTGGCCAACATGGTTTATAACAACAGCTATGATGCACCGTAAACATTTTAAAATCATAATAGTAATAATAATAAAACCAACCTAATAATAGTAAGAAGAGGAGAAAGAAGAAGAAGAAAAAAAAGAAGAGAAAGCAGAAGAAGAAGAAGAAAAATAAGAAGAAGAAGAAGAAGAAGAAGAAGAAGAAGAAGAAGAAGAAGAAGAAGAAAAAGAAGAATATGATGATGATGATGATGATGATGATGATGATGATGATGCATTTATAAAGCGTATCATGATTTGCAATATGAAAATACTGCATGGAAAAAAATGGTAATCTTTTGGCATGGGTTTTATAGCTACACTTCGTAGCATACTAATATTAAAATTCAATCAGTATGTTATAATAATCTTTGATATATGTTTGATTGGATAACAATTTAACACACAAAAAAAGTAATAACAAAATATAGCCAATATCTACTGGAACATTATTTTACTGGTTCACCAAATATCAGCTGAAGTTCGCATCTATATTACATATCAAAGCAGAATGATTTTGTTTAGTTTTTCATGAGGTTACTGATATTTTTTATTAGCTATTATTGTTCGCCACGTCCGTCTAGGATTTTGAACACAACTTTTAATATTGGTTTACCTCCCTTGTACGCTCTTATTACTTCGGAGAAACATTCGATAACCTCGTTTATGCATTCAACATTCGCCAACATTTTCGTGCATTAGTCTGTTTAATCGAGTGACAGGTAGACACGAATCATTTCCGAAGTAGAGTAACATTTCCTGGAATGATTTGAAGAACATTCAACGAGTCATAC
Organism: Lepetodrilus schrolli; assembly: GCA_032361225.1. NCBI lineage: Eukaryota > Metazoa > Mollusca > Gastropoda > Lepetellida > Lepetodrilidae > Lepetodrilus > Lepetodrilus schrolli. The sequence continues at coordinate 12,952 of JAUTBT010056862.1, read as the reverse complement.
GGCGGATACAATGGCTGTTAGTTGTTTATATACAAAGGAACATGTTGTAGTTTCATCTATGCGTAAACATTACTGTTGCCAATGCACGTACTATTGACTGGTTAACGCTGGTTACCAGCTGATTACACTGCAAAAAAAATGTATGGAATAACTTGTATGCTCGATCTTTTCCTCAATAAACCTGTTAAAGATTTTTAATTTACCAGTAAATATTTGCCTGATACACACAATTCAATAAAATATGAACATATTGATATCTAGTGATGCCTCTGAAGTAACTAGGTGGTTGAATAAAGGGTTCCGAATAAAGCACTAAGTCTTGCGTAGATAAATCAATTTTATATTTATTTATCTCTCTCCGTATCCCATTTCCGCCAGTTACCTATTTTCACCACCATTTTTGGAAGTACAAAGTACAAAGGTTTTTGGAAATATAAACATGGTTTTATGTTTGCCAATTGAATTTACTTTGCAGGTGTAGCTAAGAACTAGTCCAAAACTAGCAAACATATCTGTTATTGTATGCCTACAAAGTTACGGCCAATGAATATACAAACTCTTTACATCTATTTCTAGGAACCCAATGGGAAAATGGATGAGGCAGGTGCAAAGAATCAAGGTTCAAAGGTAACCCTGTTAACACAATAATCCTTTTGAAGATGTAGTCAGGTGCAATTTAAAATGCACCTACTGGTCTCGGCCAGCGGCATTACCCCTTTGATTTCATGGTCAAACTCAAATTAGTTAGGGGATTTGTGAACAAAACTTTGAGTTGAGCTAGAGTTTGTACTGAAAAACATTTCATAATCTCAGGGTCAAATCTCCATTGTCTTTATCATGGAGCACTAAATTGCAGCTAGCAAGGAATTAAAATTGTGTATACCAGTGTTCGAAAGTATTAACCATGTTGATGCTAATTTCTTTCTGGACATACATATTTTTCCAAAATCAACCTTATAAGATGGTGTATCTTCGCCAATTCACCCTAGCATTCTAATGTCAAGCATATGTGAGCAGCCTAGATGGAAGTCTTCCTTGTATATAATGTCAAATATGTTATTATTACTATTATTAATTTTATTACTATTATTATAGTTATGAATGGAAACTTACCTTTAAAACCTACCCGGTCAAATAATAATTAAAATATTAAATATGTTTTACCATGTTTACCAAAAATTAATTTTCTACTAGCCTTTCAGATATTGTTAGAAATGTCAGACTGGTGTTTTTCCATCCCCATGCTTCATTCCTTTCTGTTGCTGTATGTTTTTAGGTTTGATCTGTTCTAATCTATGTGTAGTTTCTAACTGGTATACTATTGAAATTCCCTTTTTTCTCCACACAGCTGGACTATCTGTCTCGGGACGATCTTATCAAGTTTGTCAAGAAGCAAATGCTGGTGGCACAGAAAGCCAGGACTGCAGCTGCAGGTAAACATTAGCCGTTGCTAGTTTCATCGTGTATGGGTGAACTATTCCCGCTGCAATGTATACAAGTCACTATAACATTGCTAGTTGAGCCACAGGATATCACGTACGGTGGAACCCCGATTGTCCGACTTTCGATAATAATTGGAAAATCGAGGTATCCTCGGTGTTTTGGTAGAGAAATACAATCCTGAGATGTACACTCGGTACAGAAATAACAAAAAGGCGTGGATCACATCAGAAACTTTTTGTGATTGGCTGAGAAGTTTTGATAGACAAATGTGAGCATGTGGGCATCACGTGGTCCTCGTAGTTGACAATGCAGCCAGTCATAACTGTTCAATAGTGAAATTGACTAATGTCAAAGTTCACTTTCTACCACCAAACACGACAGCTCACATTTAACCTATGGATCGTCGCAAATGGGTGAAAGATTCCCGCAGCGACGTTAAACTCCATAATCACTCACTCATTAACCTATGGATACTGGGATCATCTGAGCCTTCAAGGCCCACTACAAGAGATCATTAGTTCGACATTACATCCAATGTAAAGAAGAAGATTCGTCTCAAGTACTGAACAATCGCCAAGCACAGGACTTTGTGAAGACTGCCTTTGCTGACGTCAGTACACAGAGCATTTCCAACTGTTTTCAACATGTTTCTATCCTGTCAAGCTCCAATAGCCAGATGCCCAATGAAGACGAAGATGACATTGTTCTTTCTGAGTTGAGATATATGTTGGCAACATATCCGAAGATCACAGATGCAGAGGTGGTGTCCGTCGATAAATACCTGAATGAAGAGAACGAAGCAGAGACCATTCCATCGCTCACCGAGCATCTCGTCAACCTCGTTCAGCCAGCAGAAATGGACGATGATCACGCCGAGCTCGAGAGTGAATCATTAACTGTTGTGAAACCACCCACCTCACAGGAAGCTAGAGGCTATATCGAACACCTAGTGACAATCTTTGAAGAGACAAACGATCAAACTAACTTGGAAATAACATTGACAATGTTGAACTCGTTTAAGAAAGTGAAACAATTCACCCTGGCAGAATTCTTCTTCCAGTAATACAGTGTTTGATGTGAACATGTGAATTATTATAAGTGTATGCCCGTCAATAAACTTCTGATAGTACTTTATTGCTTTTGTCTTGTTGTCTTGGTTACAAAGGGAAATAACTCTTCACAATTACCCCATGATTCAGATATATGATTGGGTCGCCATCCGACCATTTTGAGCCTGAAACGGGACAGTGTGGATTATCAGGGTTCCACTGTATACCACTCTGCTATATTGTACCCGTGGGGCATTTTTTGGCTTTATCTGTTGGAGGTGTGCCAATGTATCCTGATGGTAATTGGTTTGCGGAAAAACAAGTTTTCACACTGTATTTTTATTATGTCTTTTTTTCTTTCTGAATTTTCTAAATGTATATTTAATATGTATTATTTAATATGTATATGTATATTTAATATGTATTATTTAATATATATATATGTATATTTAATATGTATTATTTAATATGTATATGTATATTTAATATGCATTATTTAATATGTATATGTATATTTAATATGTATTATTTAATATGTATATGTATATTTAATATGTATTATTTAATATGTATATGTTTATTTAATATGTATTATTTAATATGTATATGTATATTTAATATGTATTATTTAATATGTATATGTATATTTAATATGTATTAATTCAATCAATTACTCTCATCGTTAATAACTTTAAGATAATGTTTACTGTAATTTACGTTTATGATTGGTAATGATAATGAGACACATGTATTTACCATTTTTCTTTGTTAATTTTAGATTTGACCAAGCAGTTGCACGAGATCAAGTCAAGACTGACTCAGAAATCCTCTGCAGAACACGAGAAACTTCAGGAGATTGAGGTGATCTTTCAACTGCTGGCTGAATTTTACGTACAAAAGTGTTGCAAATCCTAGAAAACTTATTGACCCAGTATTTTTTACAAATAGTTCATCATTCAGTTGTGTAAATACAATATACCAGACTAATTGAAATGTTGGATTATAACACAATGGTATAAAATTTTGACTTCAGGGCCAAAGGTCCAATGTTCAAATCATGTCCTGTGACTCCAACGTGAATGTTCGCGAAAGTTACCTTTCTGACGTGATATTGATAGGATGCGCTGTCTGTACCATGGCAATGCAGTTATCATCCTTGGTCTGTCAGTACCAGCAGGTGGTCGCAGGTTTACTGCAGCATTCAGCGCTATGGAAGTTGCGGGTTTCCTCCTGCCCTAACTGACAGGCCATGATAATAATAATGTGAACATGTTTATTGCACCAAATCTATGCTCAAAAACATGCTCATGGCACTAAATTATTGCCCCGGTCAATGAATCTGTATGCACTCAATATGACATTAGTGAAAGAATCTTGAAAGCTGCTCTAAACACCAATTAAAACAAAAATTAATGTATGTATGTATATGTCTATATAGGACCTGAAGAGCCAGTTAATGGAGACAGAAAGAGCCAAATCTGAGGCCATCCTTAATTACGATGCTGCTAAATCCTCCCAGTTACACGCTGCTAATAAGATAGAGGTAAGAGTCGTCTATAGTCGTCTAACATTGCAGTCGACACATTTTAAAAATTTCTTTACGTCAATCATTCCGTCTCCTTTGGTTCACTTTCCAAAGCAGGGTTGGTTTTACCTTTCAATATTAATATAAATATTTAGACAATAACTTAAACTTATGAGTTACATAGGATTACAGATTAAATTTCCCGATTAAAATTACTGTTTTAGTGAGTGACTTACAACAATAGTATCATGAGGGTAATCTGTATCCTGAGTAAGAAGTGGGTTATTGTTTATATTGCATGAATATAAGCACATATAAATAAGTCAACATCGCTTCTCTTCCTTGAATACAATAAAGTCATCACTGTCCATGCCTTGTCATCACCATTGTTATTCGTCATTACGCCATAATTAGCAAAGCTGTGTAATACACTTCAAAGACTACACTCCATCTCGACACATATTTGGTAAATATGTAAATATATAGTTGCACACTCATTAATAATTTACTTAACTTTTATTTTCATAAAGACATGTTTTTATCTACATTGCAGGATCTTGAAACAAACCTTTCCACAATGAAGGAAGAAAAAGAACAGATCTGTGCCAAATTTGTGACCTTTGAGAGGCAAAATAAGGTAAATTAATATAGTATTCAGGTTGTTCTTGAACAAAACATACATGAAAATCAGTCTCTGTAAGGAAAGAGGGTGGGTGGTAGCGCAATGGTAGAATGTTTGGACTGGAGCCAAAGGTCCCGGGTTCCGGGAGCCCGGCATCAATGTTTGAAATAGTTATCTTTCTAATGCGATCATGATAGGAAGTACTGTCTGTACCATGGCAATGCGATTATCATCCTTTGTCTGTCAGTATCAGTCAGTGCTCTCAGATTTACTGCAACATTCAGCACTACGGATGTTGCGGGTTTAATTCCTCCTGCCCTACACTGACAAGCAGTGATGTAAGTGAATCAAAATCTTGAAAGCAGTTCTCTAAGAAGCCCCAATTAAAATTTAAAAAATGGAAGGAAAGACTGTTGACTACACCTAGATGATATTTCAGGACCTCAAGGAGCAACTAGAGTGCATGACCCAGAAGGACACGACCTTGACCTCCACCTTGAAGTTCATGCAGGATGAACAATCTGGACTCTATAATAATAAGAAGGTAAGTGGAGAAAATCTGCAAAATAATTGCACATTTATTTTGCGGCAAATGTACCCTCAAAAGCCTGCTCATGGTGCTACATTATTAAACAGGACCCAAGATTACAAAATTTGTTTTCGTACAATTTCATGTTCAAGCTCAAATTGTATATGGTGATTTGTGAACAAAACTTTGAGTTGAGCATAAAATCATACTCAAAAAAAGTTTCATAATCTCGGGGCCAGGTCAATGGATCAGTGTACCCTCATTTTCCATCTGAACTTCCTAGGGAGTATGCATTCCAAGCTGGCATTTCAGACACTGGAAGGATAGCACTCGCATTTCATCTTGTCCTACCAGGTACCCATTCAATGTTGTGCTGACTTGACCTATTGACACCGTGTTGATGTGTATCGTTGTGTTCCATGGAGTTTCCATCTTTCTACAGGAGCTGGAGGGTCAAGTCGCGAGACTGACCAGAGAGAAAGATGAGCTGCTGCAAGAGATGACCTCCAACATGACCTCTGAGCAACAAAGGCAACGGGACAGTGAGAAGCAGGAGATGGCTGTAAGTGGAATTAGCTCTTTAACCCTTTACCTATTAGAGCGCCCTGGCTACGTAAGGCCCGGCAACATCATAGGGCTTACCTCCTACTGTGCTTCTGTAGCTGCACCTTTTTAGCACTTGCACTCGTATAACAGAATAAATAACAGCACTCTAGCAGTTACTCAAAATTTGTATTGTCAAATACAAAAGGCCATGTATTTGAAACACGTGTGGTGAATTGATCTATCAGTCAATAGCCCTTAATGGAGGTGAAAAATTCAACTGATCTATGTCACTGGGGTTAAGGGGGGTGAAATTTACAACTGATCTATCACACTGGGGTTATGGAGGGTGAAATTTACAACTGATCTATCATACACTGGGGTTAAGGGAGGTGAAATATTCAACTGATCTATCAGTCATCGGGCCTTAAAGGGTTAAGGATTACTGCAAACAACACAGGTGGTTGTATATATACCTGTATCTACTGCTAGGCTAATGAGCATTTAGTGTGCTTTGGCTTCAAATTTGTACTCAAATCTCTACTGAATATGCATACACCAGAATAATGGTAGATATGGTTTACAATGAAAAGAAAGATAAGTCGGTATTTCTTAACTTTTATAAGCATTGGGTACAAAATATTGAAAATCACAAGATAAAAAAAATATCTAATTTGAAAATATTGAAAATCCACATGTGGAAAATGTAGTATTCCCAAATCAAATCAAATGTGCATACATACTATCAGGTGAAATATGTTTGACAATGATATTAATGTCAATAAATCGTGATTTTTATGCCTTTAACACTCCTCTTCAGAAATTGGTACACATGTCTGAACTGAAGGAAGAGTTGGCCAGACTGGAGCAAGTGAGTGAGAGATACGAGAGTGAGAAGTCTGAGTGGGAGACCGAGAGGAAGAAGCTGGAGGAGAGCCTTGGAGAACATCGTCAGCGTCCAGCGGAGGAGGACGGCCATCTGCAGGACCAGCTGGCGACATCTCTCACAGACCTCCACAGTCTCCGAAAGGAAATCTCGGAGAAGGACGAAGAAATCTCGGCAATGAGGAAGAGCCTGGAAGAGAGGGATGAAGAAATTCGTAGTCTGAGGTCTGTAGAACAAGAGGAAGAGCAAGAGGAGAAGATCCAAGAAATGAAATCGGAATTAGAAAGCTATAAGGCTGAGGTGGAAAAGGTTCGAGAGAATTTGACACAGGTCAATGCTGAGGTGGTGTCGTTATCTGAAGAGCTGTCTGACTGTAAACACAAGCTGATGGAGACTGAAGATGAAAATGAGAGGTTGGTGAAAGAAGCCGAGGATTTGACTTCTAGGATAAAGGAGCTTGAGCAGTTGGAGGCTAACCATAATCAAACCATTGGATTAAAACTCCAGTGCAGCGAGTTTGATGCAGGAGATCAGACAGATACAAAAGTATCGGACGAAAATATCATTCAGATGGAGGGACGTGTTCAGAGCCTGAATCTGGAAAAGGAAAGTCTGGTCCTGGATCTGGCACAGGCAAACGAGGTCAAGGAAACCCTGAGCTTTGAGATTCAGGAACTGAGGGCGGAACTTGAAGCCAACAGAGGTGAGTCGGACTCTCAGGGTCGGATCGAGGAGTGGGAAAACCTCATGGAAATGTTGAAGAACGACAAGGAACAGGCCGTGCAAGAACTGGACAAGTCTGAACATCGCGAGGAGATGTGTCGGAAGGAGATGGAGTTCTTGATGTCATCGCTGCACGAAGCTTTGACGGAACGAGACACCCTCCAGGACGAGGTCTTCAAGATGGCCGAGAACCCGCTGATGGATGAGATAAAGGAAATGAAAGTGATGATAGATGACATTATCAATGAGCGCAACAACCTCCAGCATAAACTGGAGAACGCCCTGACGGCTAAAGGAGACGACTCTGTCACCATGGAAGCCTTGCGGAGACAGCTGAAGGAGATGGAGGAGGAGAAAGAGTTCATGGAACGAGAGAAGGAATCCAGTGGGGTTGTAGTCCAACTCGGCCAGGACAGAGAAACCCAGATGAAAGAAGAGATCACTGAGAAGAATAAGGAGATCAGTGAATATGAAGAGAAAGTGCTTAAGCTTGAAGCAGCTGAAGCAGAGATCCTACGCCTCAAGGAAGTTGCTTTGAAGTCCGAAGAAAATTTAGACAAGAATGCAGAGAGAGTGAAAGAGAGGGAGAATTATGCTGTTGAACTGGAAGCAAAGATACTTGAATTGTCGAACTCATTGACTGACAGTAAGAATAGATATGGTGTTCTCAAGGATCAGTTTGACAAAGCGACTGAGGACAACGCTGACGTTGCAAAATATTGCCAGCAGATTGAGGACCTGGAGTCTCAGAAGAGGAATCTAACCATGTATCTGGACACGCTCCAGAACCAACACGACGTGCTGAAGTACGCACACGATGAACTCAAACGACAGACAGATGTTTTGGAAGAGAAAATGCTGACTTTGGAGAAAGACCTTCAGTCCGCTGTTGATGAAAAAGTAAGAATGTCCGAAGAACTTGTCCAAACAAAGGATCAGGTTGCTAGTCTAGGCGAGCAGTCCGACCTCAACAGGAAAGGAAATGAAGCCACACTGTCTGAGATCGAGACACTGAAAGCTTCAATTTCATATTTAGAAAAAGCCATAACTGAAATTGAGAAGGAACTTGAAGAGAAGAAGCAGCACATAGAGATGCTTCAGGAAAGGATGAAAGAGTTACAACAGATAGTTGAAGATAAGGATAGAGAGATGGAAGCTATGCCATCTAGAGTCAGTGAAAGTCAGATTGAACAGGATAAACTACAAGGAACTGCCAGTGAGAGTGCAGCTTTAGGAGAAGAAATGGCTGCCGTCATGGCAGAGAAATCCACCTTGGAAATACAGCTTGTTATGGTTCAAGAAAAATTGTCAGAAGCCGAGAAGGATGTGTCTTCTTTGCAAAGCGAGATCATGTCACTGAAGCAGATGGCAGAAGAACGTTCCACAGAAGAGAACATCCAGATTGAAATGGAAGAGAAATGTTCCAGGCTACGGGAGGATAATGAAAGAGGGAGACAAGAACATGCTGATCTGAAGGCAGAGGTTGAAGGTCAGGTGGCAGAACTTGCTGCAAGATTACAAGAGGAACATGATGCCCTGAGACATCAGCAGGAGCAGATGCAGATTGTGTGTCAAGAGAAAGAAAAGATTGCCTCGGAACTGGAGAGTCTAAGGAGCGAAATGAATGCAAAATGTAGTCAGATCTGTGAACTGGAAGGACAGGTGGACCTCAAGGATAAATTGATGAATGATGTCAAGAATCAGATGTCATCTGAGCAATCAGCTGAGAGTGAGCTCAAGGAGAAGGTACTTGTTTTGGAAAGAAAAATGGCTGACTTGGAATCAGAATTGGAAAATGGAAGACTGGAAATTGGGAATCTCGCAGAAAATCTCAAATCATTGTCTGAAGAGAAAGAAATGCTGCATTTAAAAATAGAAACCATGACCAATGAACTTGAAAATTTGAAATCCGAAAATTTGACTCTGAATGATGAATTGAGGGAAAGAGCAGAACATATTACAGAACTGGAACACAAATGTTCTGAGATGCAGTTGGAGATAGAAGGAATGCAAAAACAGAACATTGAATTGGAAGAACACAAAGGGAAGATTGAAACTGAGTTAGCTTCAGTGAAGGAATCCATGGATGTGGTCAAATCAGAAAATGAAAGACTTGAATCAAACATTGCCGAACAAGAAGAGGTCAAAGCTGAAATTGACCAACTTAAATCTCAACTGAATTCCTTACAAACAGAATGTGCATCAACTAATGAAGAAAAAGACAACCTCGGTCACAAAATTGCTTCTAATGTTGAATGTCTGAGTGAACTTGAAGCAAAGTGTGATAAATTGGAAAAACAGCTTGCAGAAAAAGATAAAGCTTTTGAAGCAATGTCTTCAGATTCGCAAACAAAAGTTTCGGAAGAGATGTCACGATTACAAAGCGAGAAGGAATCCGTTGAAGATTCTCTGGCAAAAATGCAAATAAAGCTTTCCGAGGTTGAGGAGAGTCTGAAAATCAAGGAAGAGGAAATGACTGCCAGCAGATCCATGATAGATGAAATGTCCAGCAAGATGGAGCAGGAGCGATTGCTAGGAGAGACCAGGACACAGCAAATGCAATCAAAAGTTACGGATCTTGAGGAAACTCTCCAGCATTTGAAGGAGAAGAACTCTGCACTGCAGGTTCAACTACAGGAGACGGCACAGAAGGAAACTGCCGCAGTTCAGCAGAGCAGTGTAAGTAACTGTAGATTTTAAGGTTTTAACTGTCTCGATGCTGGAGGCAACCAGAGATGCCCTAAAGAGCAATGCCTATTCCTAATCCAGCAGGTAAAGGGTCAAGCCCTGCTGGTTTACTTTTTGTTGTTGTTATTGTTTTAAAAATAATAATTTAATTGAAAGTGGATCTAAACCCCGATTAAAATAAAATAAGAAAAATACAAGATGTATGGTTGTCCCATTGCCTCTGACCCAGACTTGTAGTTATTGAGGGATGTCATTTTTTGCAGCAGTAAATTGTAATGTTCATGACAATCTTGTGAGACTAGATTGTTTCCAGGAAGCAAATCTCTTATAGGGTCTTCAAATAAACATTATCAAAGATGCTGGCAGAAATTAAAAAAGAAAAAGAACACAATGATGTCTTTGGCAGGGACTAGGTATTGACATTGACTGTAGTATTTCCGCAACCATGTTTCAGAGTACAGCCGGTGTGATGTCCAAGTTGGAGAAGACCCTGAAGGACAAGGAAGATATGTGTGGGAAACTCAAACAGCTGGCCATTAAGTCCAAGAAAGAAGCCACTGATGTTAAAGCCAAGGTATAAACATGCACACTGTTACTTCAAGTGTTAATGCACAACCAGGGATGAGAATCAGCCAAGGATCTGCAGATTTCAAGGCTCCGAAGTCGATCTTGCAAAACCTTGCTGTGACCTACGACCCCTGGATTCCGGCTGTTTCAGCTGAAAACACAATTTCCCATTCTCATCCATGAATAATAATAATAATGTACCTTTGTCTAGTGCCATTTCTATCCGTGACTGCTCAAAATGAATTAATTATATTATTATTATAAGGTGCGTATTTATATTGCATCAAATCCATGCGCAAATTTTTTCTCATAGCTCCATTATTACACCGGTCAATGAACTCAGTTCACCTTCTCAACTACCTGGGGAGTATATATGCCTATTATTCCAATTCAGTTTTCCATAGGATATTCCACATCATTTAGAATAGGTTTGTGTTGTGAATATTATTAAATAGTATAGTTTAGGTCTATGTTATGTTAATTGATATCTTCCTACACCAGCTTGAGGCTGTCACGAGAAGTCTGGAAACTGCTAAACAACGACATTGTGAACTGGAAGAGGAGTTAGAACGCATCCGGAAGGATAAAGACAGTTCCTCCGACCAGCTGGCAGAATCTCAACACCTGCAGGAGAAGTATAAGGTAGCCATTGTACTGTAACGACTGCTTCATGTATGTTGTAGTTTGTCAGTTAACAGGATCCCTGCAATACATGTAGCCTGTAGCATTTCATCAAACATGCAAGTACTGGCTGGTACTGACAAGCCAATGATGATGACAGACTGGTACTGACAAGCCAATGATGATGGCAGGCTGGTACTGACAAGCCAATGGTGATGACAGACTGGTACTGACAAGCCAATGATGATGGCAGGCTGGTACTCACAATTCAATGATGATGACAGGCTGGTACTGACAAACCAATGATGATGACAGGCTGGTACTGACAATTCAATGATGATGACAGGCTGGTACTGACAATTCAATGATGATGACAGGCTGGTACTGACAAACCAATAGTGGTGATGCCAGTACTGTCATAACTGCTTTGAAAAGGCAACTTTTGTGGTCAATTGATACTGGAACCCCAAAATGGATTTGAACTCAGGTCATTTGGTTCTGGTCTGGTGAGCTTCCCAGCCCCAACCCTGAGATTACAAAACCTTTTTCAGTACGAAATCATGTTCAATTCAAGGTTTTATTCACAAATCCTCCTATAAAATTTTGAGCTTGAGCATGAAATCATACTGACATACTCATACTGACTCGGGGTCTGACATGTTTTCCGTAATTAATTTTGTGGTGATTGTGGTAGTGCAGTGGTAGAACATTTGGACTTCAGAGCCATAGGTCCCGAGTTCAAATCCCGTCCTGGGAGCTCAGCATCAATGTTTACAATAGTTACCTTTCTGACGCAATATTGATAGGATACACTGTCTTTAGAGTGTCAATCCTTGGTCAGTCAGTACCATCCAGTGCTCGCAGGTTTAATGCAACATTCAGCGATGTTGCGGGTTTCCTTCTGCCCTAAACTGACAAGCCTCGATATTGGTGAAAGAATATTGAAAACGGCTCTAAACCCCAATTAAAAAGTTCACGTTATGCTTCTCTTCTCTGTAGACTATGAAGTCCGAGTCTGACCAGCTGCTAGACCGACTCCAACAGGAGCAAGACCAGACTGCCCAGGCCAAGGAGGACCTACAGCAGGCCGTTGACCAGCTGACCTGTGTCCGGCAAGAACTGGCCGACAGCAAGGAGGAGAAGGAGCGACTGATCAGACAGATGGAGTCGGCCACCAGTGACATCAAGGTGAGGCATTGGCCCTTTCTCTGCTGGATTAATCATGATTACTGCACTATAGCGTTTACCCACTTAACTCCAAAAGGTAGAGGGTTAAAGAACTATCTACCAAGAGCTACAATTGCGTTGGTGATAATGCATGGTTGTGACATGATATTATGTCGGCTGGGTGGTAGTAGAGATTTTAATGTCATGAATGTTTTCAAAATGTTTCTACATTGGAAAATATGTTTAAATCAAAGGAGTTTAAAATGTGAACATTGTTTTATTGTTTTATGCAAATAGAACTTTAAATTCATATTCAATGTTTTTATCACTACTTCCAGTCCCGTGAGTCCGGCCTTGATGAACACAAAGCCAAGGTCAAGGCCATGGACAGTGAGTTGTCTGCCCTTAGGATTCAGATGGAGGAAATTATCAAAGAAAAATTGAAGGTGAGATCTCTGGCAGCATGAAACTCGCATTATTGCCAAAGACTGACTGTATTTTATTTATTTTAATTTTTAATTGGGGTTTAGAGCCGCTTTCAAGATTCTTTCACATATCACAGCTTGTCAGTTTAGGGCAGGAGGAAACC
>JAUTBT010056851.1:0-15190 GCA_032361225.1 Lepetodrilus schrolli | reverse complement strand
AGAGAGAGAGAGAGAGAGAGAGAGAGATATCTGTATTATATGTGTATGTAATCTAATGGACTAAAATCATTAAATAAATGATATATTGTGCATTAACGTTCAAATTAGGGCCAATTTTCTTATGGTACTTTATTGATGTTTCAGAAATGCAGATTATCTACATAGCTGTCTTTGGACTTGGTCTTATCGTCCTCATCAACGCGACGAAAACAGGTGATGTCTTTGTTGACAAGGACGTATGCAGTACGTGTAACTGCAGTACCATAGCGGTTGCTGGGTTACTAGAACTACAGGTGAACTGCAGTAGTAGGTCCCTATCCTCCATTGACAATATCACGTTTCCGGAAAACGTGTCCATCCTGCTTCTGTCACATAATATATTCACTAGTGTCGAAAGTTTCCAATTTGCTCGCTTTCGAAATCTAAAAGAACTTGATCTGTCAAACAATAAGATTGTACAACTAGACAGTCATTGCTTCGGTAATTTGACTACATTGCAGAGCCTTTCATTAGCTAGCAACAGATTAGACAATTTTACAAGGGATGTATTCAAAGACCTACACAAACTGCAAGTTCTAAAACTGAACAACAACACGATATCTAAATACCCAGATGAAGCATTATCAACATTGACTTCGTTAGAGAATTTGTTTATAAATGGCGTCTTTGACGTATATTTCGGCCAAGGATTTCAAGATCTCAAGAACTTGAAGAATCTGACACTATCTGGGAACTATGGTCACTGCAATATAGAGATTCTGAACAATTCAACATTTGAGAATCTGCTGTACCTAGAATATCTGGATATCTCAGTTTGCAACATTTCTTGTATTCAAGCGGAAACGTTTTCACCATTAACACATCTTCAAACATTAGATATGTCCAGAAACGACCACCTCTTATTTTCAGGATTTAGTAAGGGTGCTGTAGGCTTGAACAAGACAAATATCACTACACTGATGCTCAACAATATTGTACACCATCTCGCAAACTGCGTGATCATTCAAAAGAAACACATCCTTCACCTGGGCAACACGTCTTTGAGAAATCTCTACATAGATGAAAATGATATCGAGGCGATTGTTTCAGGCGTGCTTGATCTCCTTCCCAAGACTCTGACCTTCATATCAGCTCAGAGCAACAAGTTTAGTTATGGCCAGTACGTGCACGAGCTTCACACCTTAACTGGCCTCAAACAGATTAAATTGAGCGGAAGAACTTATGCAATAGATGTCCCCAATGTCGATACCATGACTAGTCATCGTTTCACGACGTATGAAAATCGTGGTGACTGCGCGAAGGAAGGAGATATGGAAATGCATCTAAACCCAGAATTTGAAGAGTATTCTGCTCGGCCAAGAGACAATGCAATGGAACCTAATGCAATTTACAATGTATCACTCCCACCTAATCTAGAGTCAATAGAGTGTAACTTTACCCAGATGACAATGTTAATAGGACATATTAATTTTGACGCACCTAGTCTGAAATATCTTGATCTATCTAGCAATCTTATCCAATTCCAATATGGAACACTTCGAGGACTGGAAAAAGTTACCTATATTGACCTTACCAATAATCTGGCCAGACGGATGTCAGAAAATTTACTATGGAACTGTACACAACTTCAAACTTTGAACATCTCGTACAACTTCTTCGGCTGGCAAATAATGAAAGATACTGAAGGTAACTATTTTCGAAATCTTCGGAATTTGAAGGAGCTCGTTATTTCAAACAACGTTTTGCATGGCTTACGTAAAGATGTATTCAAAGACCTTCATTCATTAGAAATATTGAGAGCATCCAACAATGGAATGTACAACTTCATGCCTAACCTGAAACACATGTCACGTCTTCAGCTAATTGACTGCTCTTATAATCAAATAAGGTGGCTAAACCCGCGCATTATGCGCGATCTTGACCAAATAAAAAAGGCATCTAGCAACTTTACCCTGGATCTTCGTGCAAACCCCCTATCATGCACGTGCGGGGGATTTGAAACCCTTGCCTGGTTGTTAAAATCAAACGTTACCCCAAACAACATGACAGGATACATCTGCCTCTTTCCCAATAAAGATCCGAGGGCTATTACAGATTTGAAGGACTTTCGATACCTAATTGAGCAGTTAAAGTATGACTGCCAGAACAACTTTGGCCTAGCAATGGGAAGTGTTGCTATCTTCATTGCAATGTCGGGTTTATTAGTGTTTGGAGTTCTCTATAGATATCGATGGAAATTACGATATTTCTACTACGCTGCAAGGACTAGATATATGACAAGTACTCATCCTGAGGACGAGGAGGAATTTGTTTTCGATGCCTTTGTTTCCTATGCCGATGAGGATAGAGGATTTGTGATCAACGACATGAGGGAACGACTGGAGCAGGATGGAAACAAGAACCTTAATATCCACCATCGAGACTTCATGCCAGGGGAACCTATCGCCTCCAACATAGTCGGCGCCATCAAGAACAGTCGGAAGATGCTTGTGGTTTTCTCTCAGAAGTTCCTCGACAGCTACTGGTGCATGTATGAGCTACAGATGGCGATGATGGAAAGCATCAGCAGTGGTAGAGACATCATCACCATCATCATGTTCGAGAGTGTTCCAGCCAAGAAGATCCCGCCAGAGTTTCTACACCTCATGCAATCAGACAGTTACATTGAGTATCCAGACACTGAGGAAAATAAGGAAATCTTCTGGAGACAGCTGACTCTGGCCATTGAACATACTTGAACCCCGTACGGACACACGTCGGTACAATCACAGAGCTCGCCAAACTAACCAATCATGTTACTGTCACTATTACTTTTAAAAAGCAAAATGTATTTATTCATGTACCTACCTTTGTTGGACTAGTAATACAGAATCTTTCAATCAATTATTTAAATTCACCTATTTCTAAATGTTGACATATTCGTAAGTACAATATATACTAAGCACAAAATATAAAGGAACGCCGATTGTAATATTGGGAGGTAGCTTTATTGATAACTGAATACAACATCGGGTGTGTCCACCACATGCATCGTAACATGCACAACATCTGGCATGCATACTCGAAATTAAACGGCGGATTAGCACCCTTGGGATGCGCCGCCATTCTTGTTGTGTGTAATCCCAACCCATATCACGAGACTGATACCCCCATATGAGTCAAATTCATGAATAGGGTTCCTTTATTTTACGTGCTTAGTATAATTTAGAATTGTAGGTTGTATTTAATATCTTGTATTATTATATTCACTGGACTGCAGGACTACGTGTAAATGTATGCAGTGTACATATTCCAGAATGTTTGGATATATTGTCTTCTCAACACTGTCTTCTCAATACTAAACAAACTTACGCACCGGAGAATCAATCAATCAACACTATACATGGTGTAGGATCATCCTTTAAAAGGACACATACACATTGGTGATTTTACCTATGCCCGTTATTACTATTGCTCATATGTAATATATATAGAGCTGTATTTGTAAGAATCAGAACTTTCAGGCATGAATAGTCACACAAACACAACGAAATACATCCTTTTGCCTGTCCGTGATAAAAAAAATCCAATATTTTGTAAAAGGTGTCTGTCCTCTCTATATTAGTCACATAGAACAGTACGCTGTGATTGGTCCTCGGTCAGACTGTTGAGAGGTTACACGCACGCAGTCGTTGTGAATAAGCAAACTGACTCACCGGAGACTACGAATTATGTGTGAATATTAGATCAGGCATACTATATACAATGCACTTATATTCCTGTGACACATGTCCATGCTATGTCGATATTAACAATTCAACAAATAGAGAATACTAAACGAGCTTCCGTGTGAGACTGTGTTAACTGCATGAACATGTTGGCAATGTACCGACGAAACGTTGTGATTACTTAAACGCAGACATTCTATAGCTTAATGTACATAGACATTCTTTTATTTTATTTTTATTTATGCCAGTTTTATGAAACGAGTTAATGTTTTGGTATCTGATGAGCGAAAGCGATTCAGCTAACAAAACTATGGACCAGTTTTATAAAAATGGTATCACACGGAAGCAAGTTTAGTATTTTATTTATTACACTACCAACCCTAACTTAATTACAATGTGTTTACCATCAGTTAAACGTAGACTACATAGGACATACCCATATTATGAGTACAAAGGCTTGACCGCTTGACACCCTTTTCAAGCGTATTTACATATACATATTCCCTTGGATTGAAAAGCAATAGAAGGAATGGTGAATTAAAACTTATTTTAATAACAATAAATTGTGGTCGTGCTTATAAAGTCGTTCAAAACTTGATCATGTAACTTGACGACGTGGAACTTTGGCATATTAGAACGGTCGACGTCATCTGCTATCACATGACGTAACTTGTGACGTTAACTTATTATGACCACGTAAGCTTCACAAAAACTAAAAGTAGTACCACCACGTTTATATAGTGGAAAAGTGGTATTACACTAGTTAGATAACTCGGAACAGTTATCACAAGAGTGATCTCTCACTGTTGCTGTAATGAAACACTTTATCACCCAATACTGTCTTTTCTAAGTATATATCGCTTTCAAATAACAAGCCATATCTACAGCAGTAGATATCGTTTGACCCAATTCCTGGTTTATTTGATTGTTTATTTGATTGTTCTACCATTGTGATGTCATGCTGTAGATAACGCTTGACCCAAGTATTTGATTGCTCAATCCATTGTGATGTCATCGCTACAATTAAATAGAATCTCACCCTCGTAGATTAAAATTATACAGTCCTCGGATTTAATAACTGTCACGACTCGTGTTGATATATTTGATATTCCAAGACACTTGGGTGACATTCTCTATTCATCACCCAATACTCAGTTTTCGCAGTAGATATTGCTTTCAAATAAGAAACGATATTTACAGCAATAGATATCGTTTATCCCAATATTAGTGATTTATGTGATTGTTCTACCATTGTGACGTCATTGCTGTAGATATCGCTTGACCTATATTATTTGATTGTTTTACTATTGTGATGTCATCGCTACCATTGCTATTATGTCACATTGCAACTGCACAGCAGTCTAACATTGCCTTCACAGTGAACTCTTTATGTCATATATAATTAGGGATAGAGTTGTTGTTGGTGGTGGTGGTGGTGGGGTTCACTGCTTTGACAGTTTGCCTTCCTGCTTAGCTAATTTCGGCAGACTGGCCCCTCCTTGGGACGCATGTGTCTCACAGCATGGAGCTGGAGAGCGTTGAGTGATAGAGTACGGTCTACCCCTATATATAGTGTATTCAAGTATAGTTATGCCCTGTACTATTATAGTTAAAGTACGAGGACTTTAATTTAATACACTACATATAGGGGCAGACCGCACTCTATTCCTACTCTAACATTGCACACATTTGTTGAATAAAGAAGCTTACATTGAAAATTCATCAACCGTTTGTTTACGAATACATAAACTGGGCCCGTTAACTGGCTGTTCCATCAACTGTGTTGCCCCAGACATGACGTCATGCTATTGTGACGTCGTAATGTATGTACGTCACCAGCTCGTCACAGTGTGTGTAGTCATGACGAACGAGGGGGTTAAAAGTAAGGGTACTTGACGTCATTGGCATTTCCCCAACTCACTTTACCAAATAACAAAATCACACACACATACACACACACACACACCACACACACACACACACACACACTACCAACTATCTGAGTGCCTTTCGCTAGTGGAAAATACAGATTTAACCCTTGATACTGTCTTATTTTTATCCAACAATAATTATACAATTCTGATGCGCACTTTGTCATAAGAAAATTTGGAGTTTAAAGCTTGAACTGCTATTGACTGATATTGACAGATTTATTTCACAGCATTAGTGTCTCTCACCGATGTTCGTTGTTGTTTACCAACTGTTCATTGTTTAATTAAATAATCTAATTGTATTTATTTATTATTTTATTTTGAATTGGGGTTTAGAGTCGCTTTCAGGATTCTTTCACTTATATCACGATTTGTCAATTTAGTGCAGGAGGAAACCTGCTGAATGTTGCAGTAAACCTGCAAGCACCGGCTGGTACTGACAAGTCCAAGGATGATAACTGCATTGCCACTCTACAGACAGCACATCCTATCAATGTCGCGTCAGAAAGGTAGCTTTCGCGAACATTGATGCCGGGCCCCCGGGGCGGGATTTGAACCTGGAACCTTTGGCTCCAAAGTCCAACGTTCAACCACTGGCTACCACAAGCCTTAAACAATCTAAATTAATAATAATGCAAAAGTTGTTAACTGAAAAGTAGGAAAAGATGGAGTTTAAAGCTTGAACTGATATTGATATTGTGATAAATATATTTTACACTGTTCGTTGTCCCTCACGACTGTTCGTTGGCTGCTTATAAAAATTAATTCAGCAACTGGCCAGCCGGCTCCGTGGCATAATGGTTAGGACGTCGGCCCGGAGTACGGAAGGTCGCTGGTTCGATCCCCGGTCGCGTCATACCAAAAGACTGTAAACAATGGTACTTGTTGTTCCCCTGCTTGGCGCTCAGCATTAAAGTGGTAAAGCAAGGCTTGGTCGGCTCGCAGTCAGTATACTGTATAGCAACCAACAGCTGGTCACTATCTTTCCCACTGGAGGTCTTTCCCATCAGTGCTGTTCTAAATATAGACTTCACGCGGACCTTGGAGAGGACTATCTATGCACTCGAGTCCGAGGCAATCCAGCATAGCTCTGTGTCGGGTCTGTTTTGTGGAACCGTGTAGGACCTGTATACTGCCCTATCACAGATAAAACTCAAACTCGCAGTGGTAAGATGTCGTTTCTTTCATCATGCACAATAGATCAACAACAACAGGTCACAAGAACAGCACTACTGTCAACATCATTCTCCGTCACGGATCAATGATTATGGAGTTTATCGTCGCTGCGGGAATCTTTCACACATTTGCGACGATCTGTCATGGATCAACATCCACTTGTCGATAGATTAACCAGAGAGACATTGTAATGTATCGTGAGCTGAAATGCTGTTCTTACGCGGTAATTTAACCAGTTTGTAGAAAAAAAACACTACCAATGTGAATGCATATCTTGGTTTCTGTGTACACAGAAACCTGCGACATCACAATTTCCGCGCCCTTTTGAGGGATAGGTGTCTTTGGATAGGAAATAAATAAACTAAAAAGTCTGAACAAAATCTCACATGTCGGGGAAAGATTTTACAATGGACATAATGGATGAACAACTATTTCTAGTAGGCATGTCTTACAAGGTGTCATAGCAATGCTACGACATCACAATTGTAGCGATGACATCACAATGGTTGAACTTTCAAATATTTGGATCAAGCGACATCTACAGCATGACATCACAATCAAATAAACAATCAAATAAACCAACAATTGGGTCAAACGATATTTACTGCTGTAGATATCGCTTGATATTTGAAAGCGATATCTACTGCGAAAAGACAGTATTGGTTGATAAAAGAAAAGTAATAGACATGTATGGATGAAACATGGACAAGATTTCTAATGAAAAAAAACACTTCTTTGTTGACAAGAGCAACCGTAAAGGCATGGATAAGTTGATATTTTATTTACCAAGTTGAGTTATACACCCTGTTCATCAATCCAAATCAACATGTATTCTTTCTCTCTCTATTAAATGAACATGTCATATGGAAACGTTAGGCACAGGTTTGTTTACATATTTTATGGCTACGTAGCTTTATTTGTACCAGTAATCGTTAAAGGTTATTTTGACTGTGTTCAACGATTAAAGTTTTCCCCCTTAATCTATTAGACTATAGAAAATTGAAATATACAGTACACTACCAATTGATTATTCATGTAATGTAAACTGCAATGGAATTTTACTTCTCCTACAGCGGGGAAAACATATTTGGAGGTACAAAAGCGATTATATGTATTCGAAATGCATGTCATAACAGTTGATAGCCATAATAAATAGTATAATATAACTGTCTTCGAGGTTATCGTATTCTACATGATCAGTAGGTAACATTGATCAGTAGAAAGCTGCACGCACCTCTCCAGGTTATTTACCCATAGATTACGGAACATGATACGAATTTGGGCATTCCTGTACGAACCGGCACAACCCTACGATAACCGTAATCCCAGCCTTAGTGTAAGTGGTTATGTGCAATAAAATTGACATTTAAATTGAAAATTGAAAAGTAAAAACCTACTAACTTGTTTGGTCCTACATGTTTCAATGTACCGGTATACGTGACTTTCAAGGGAAGGCAATGCTTTATTATTGAAAAACGGAAATCATTCAAAATTCGTTCATTTAAGAAATGACCGTCATTTTATGGTTGTTCACTGAAGTATGAACGATTTGAAATTGCTGATTAAACTTGTATGAACGGTTTAACAGGGTTTAACCAGTTCATACTTCAGTGAACAACCATAAAATGACGGTCATTTCTTATAATTTCTAACGAACTAATTTCTAATGGCAGTAATGGTTTCATAAACCGTGGCGCATTAATACAATTAAACGGACATTTTCAGTGTGGGTCGTTAATATGTAGAGCATTTTCTTGATAAATATGATCGGGAAGGAACAGTAATAAAACAACATCAAGGTAGGAGTTCGTGAGAGGTACTAGCCATGTTCTGAATCTTAAAATGCATATTATACTAGCTGTTTATCAATGGACAAACTTCTGCTACGATGACCCGATCTTTAAATCGTTAGACATGATATTATTGTTAGAATCTGATACTAGCTGCGACTGGAATCATGTAGCTATAACGTTAGATTCAGTTAGTTGTTAGATGACGTACACGTACACAAAATATGGCAATGGACTAGAGATGTAGTCATGAAAACCTGCATCTAGAAAGGAAATAAGCGTAAAATAAAATTATGCACTGTCGCAACTGATTGCACTGTGACGTCACTCGGCTTTGCAGTCGAGAGAGCCATGACGTAAAAGAACAATGCTGACATTCAAATGAGAGTAGGTTCGGCAAAAGTATACACATTTTGTGATGTTTACACGAGCATGAACGCAACAATTTGTCGTGTAAACCTTTGTCACGTGACCATGTTTTAGCCAATCGGCAGTCGCGAAATCGTGCAAGCGTCATAGTAATACATTATATGAGCTTGAATGTTCTTAATATATCAATTAAACACACAACGTTATATAACTTTATTACAACGTTATAACGTTATCACAGCGTTGAAATAACGTTATATAACGTTGTGTGATTACAGGGCCATTATTAAGGGACTAATGGCTGTTACTAAAAGTACTGTATGAAGTCTGCTTTGCATATACTCATGAACAGAAAACACAAATCGAAGACGCAAGCTTAAACCAGCAGAAAACATGATGCTTAAAAGCAGTTGTGGTACCCATATGTCGGCTATTTGCCGAAAACAGGTACGACAATGAGAACAGTGCCTGATGTCTATGAACACAAATGTTGCATCAGTAATTCCAACCATTTTATACATTATTTCATGCTGTCTTCACGTGAACTTGCGACTTTCAAGATCAACGTGTATGGAGAAGGTATTACCACATTATTAATATTACCATAATATCAGAATACATATTACCACAACGGCTGCATGATTAAATGCATGCGAACGTATTATTTATGCTCTAAATATCTGGCTCCACAATTAATAATCCGCCAAACAACTTGTGCCAGATTGGGAACAATGTATAAAAGAAAATGCCAGGTGCTATGAGACTGTTTTCCTTGATCAATGTCACTTGCGTAATAGAGAGCCAAATATTGTTGTTACGTGTATTTATTAGTGAGGTTTTCACGTATCCTGATGCTTTGAACAAACCAATGATGGTATTCCGTGTATGAAATAATCTACAACTGTCTCAGCTGAGTCTCCTTCTTCTGTTGATATTGTGCAATTATCTTCTTTGATGCTCTAGAGTCAGATCTTGCATGTAATGCGTATACATGATCTTGCATGTAATGTATATAAAGATGTAATGTATATAAAGATGTAATGTATATAAAGGATCTTGCATGTAATGTATATAAAAGATCCTGCATGTAATGTATATAAAGGATATTGCATGTAATGTATATAAAAGATCCTGCATGTAATGTATATAAAGGATCTTGCATGTAATGTATATAAAGGATATTGCATGTAATGTATATAAAAGATCCTGCATGTAATGTATATAAAGGATATTGCATGTAATGTATATAAAGGTTCTTGCATGTAATGTATATAAAGGATATTGCATGTAATGTATATAAAGGATCTTGCATGTAATGTATATAAAGGATCCTGCATGTAATGTATATAAAGGATCCTGCATGTAATGTATATAAGGGATCTGTGGTACTTTGTACACTTTCAATCCTGAAACGTACCAACAGTAACGAAGGCAATGACACAGAGGACATGACACGAGAGAAAAAGAGCCCTAGAAAATAATGAATGGAATATATTTTCACAGGATAAACACAACAATAGTAAATTTGAATTGTGAAGCCAGGTCTTTGCAGCGTAAATCATTCTTGTACATTTACTTAATAATGCACTAGTTGTGTCGCTACATGTGCATGTATACATCTGCTCCAAGCACATCACGTGGAGAGAACCTCTTGGAAAAGGTTGCAGCGAGAAATTAGTTTTATTGATGCAATATTTGGTATTCTGTTTTTTATACTAATTGTTGGCATAAATCCAGTTCAATTCAGACACTGTTCTTACTGTCGTACCTGTTTTCAGCAGGTGGCGGACATCTGGACACTATGACTGCCTTTATCATGTGTTGTGTTCCTTTGGTTTAAGGATTCGTCTTGCATTTGAGTTCCTCCGTTCATCATTCTATCCAAAACACACTTCAAAGTGTACTTTCTTTAGCAGGCACTTAATAATGGAACTGGTCTACTTCAGAATGACAGCAAGAAATGCATAGTGTATTGCACTGGCTACACATGTACTTTTGCATTCATTGCTAGTGTTATGTTTTATCAGACAGATGATACACGTAGTCACATAAAAAGAAATGCCTCTCGATGACTTTCATAACGTTAAAGATTCTATTGCTGAACACATATATGTTCGATAATAGGACGTTTGGAGATTAGTTGGTCACACTGCAGACAATGGAACAGCCAATGGAACATCACCCACACAATGTATACGAGTATATAGAATAGTGTCACTATTGAGTTTTAAGTATATTGATTAGGTGAACTCCAAACCACACAATAATGGTGGCAATCCGTTTATTTTGGTACAAAACATATGTATGTATATATGAATGATAGTTTTGCTATTTATATTAAGTGTAGAACAACGAAATTACAATGTCAGTAAACACACTATTGCTGTAGATATTTCGAGGCATGCACTATTGTATATCGGAAGGACGTTTGGTGACAAATATAGTATTAGATGAACTCCAAACAACACAATAATTGTGCAAATCCATTTATTTGGATAATAAACATATATGGGCACCACCAATGCTTTGTTAGATGTATTGAGTGATATGGTCACAGAATTCTCAAAAATCGTAATTTAGGTTACGGTTGAATTTGAGTCAAAATGATTCCAATGACCACTGTACAAAACCAATTATTATCAAAATGAAAATTGGATTGTAGCTTGGTTGCTTTGTTTGGTTGCTTTGTTTGGTTGCTTTTGCTATAATACTGAGCACGTGGAAACCTTCAAAGTTAGGGCGAATCTCTATTTTAACTCATTTGGGGTTTAAATTCCTCATCATTTGGTAATTTTGACCTTTGAACCGAGGTTTATGGAAATGAATACTAATAGATTATTGTTAGCAATACCCAAACAATCAAAATAAGTCATAATAACTAATTTAAGCATGCATGGTATTGATTTATTTCTTGAAATTATAATATCGTAATTTTCGCATGTTGATGCTCAACCAAAAAAAAAAGTATTTGATCTGGAATTGTTACCCAAACATCTTTTGAAATGTCATGTACACGAATACCCCATCCCCCGAGCAATGACTATAAATATATGTATAATGCGCCAAAACACATTAATAACTTCTTCCACGTCGCTCGTGGAAATACTGTCGCACGTGCTGGCTGTGTTCAAATAGAGCGCTCGTGCCATATGTCGCCAGACCCGTCTCTCCGAAGTCATCAGCAGACGACAACGCTGGTAAGTATGATAATGCTATTGAGCTAGCAAAGAAACAAATACATAAATGCAGATAGTGTCAAAGTCCAATGGTAACATAAGCGATAAGGGTGATGTGTCAAACACTTCGACAGTGTTCCGATTCGAACAATATGCAGTTCCTCTATCCCCCAGTCTTACCGTTTTCCTATCCTTGAGTCGCCGGTTTTCGGTCACTTAACAACTTGTTGTTTGTAGCATGCGATGAACGTTCATAATCTAAGAAACGGTTATACTTATAGACTATAGTGTCAGTTGTCATTTCCCTTTAAAACTCTTCAACATTTTAGGTTTGTTGTATTTATTTATCGACACCAAGAATGTCCATGTAAAAATACTTCGGCTAGAGTAACGTCGTCTGATTTAAAGTCGTGAAGAAAAACAAAAAAATATAGCAAACGACAGGACTTGATTGAATGATTATGTAATGAGTTTGTTTTGGTTCATTTAAACATTGTGAAAATTGCATTAAGAGAAACAGCATACAAAAAAAGAACATGCATATGAATAGCATGAACTAAATGTTTTTGACTTGAACGGGCACATTTTTTTTTAAAAGCTAAAGGGTATGATGGACCTGTTATCGTAACCCCGGTAGTCGTGATGTCATCTTGTTTTTGCACGCGAGAATTCAATCTCAAAATGTCTGATTGTAAATATGAGTCGACCTGAACGATATACGAGTTCATTCAGATACATAATTACTAAGACATCGTATTTCCATAAACACAAGTTTGGATTTATTCACTAGTTCAAATTCCATTTCAGGAATATGGCCGCTTCCGTTGCATTATTCGCTGTCTTCGCATTTGCGATTGCTGTAAGTATACCCAACTTGTAGTGAAGGAAAATTTTTGAAATACCCGCGATCCATTTGGATTATATTCTGAATGTTGAATATCCAGGCTTGCATGCATTTAATTGCTCTATATATTCATATATACATTTTCGATAAAAAAATAAAATAAAATAAAATATTGCAAACTAGTGTGGCATGCGGAAAATGTAACTTGTTGTACAATGGTTGTGTAAATAAATCAAATGTACATAATTTCAAGTAAAAACAGTTGACCATGAAATATGTCGACAAATCGTTATTTAAGAATTATTTTATACTACAGATAGTTGGTACGTGCATGACGCTAAGTTTGATAACTTTTCATAATTATTAATGTTAAAATATTGTGTTATGTACAAACCCGGGTCCAGTTGCACTATTCTCTTGTAGGCTGCAATGGTTGTAGGGACCTGCAATTGCCGTTAGAATTGTTGTAGTGTTGTCTTATTCAGATAGCCTACAAGCGCTTCGTGCAACCCAATTCCAATTGTAGAAGACTCTACAATTGGACTTGCAACTATTATAGCGCTACAAGAGCTTCGTGCAAATGGACCCAGGCCCGTAACTATCCAGACGTAGGGGGAAACGGATGCACAATCAGTAGACGGTGTAGACCATTAGGCTGTTGCATTTGGGTCATTACACGTTATCAGGGCTCTACATTACTTGCCCTGTAGGTTAATGGCTTGTAAATATGGGGCCCGTTGCACAGAACAATTGTAGCTACAATTTGTAAGTCCAAATCTCGGAACCCGCTACAAGTGTATGTCCATTGCGTGAAACACTTTTATCGCTACAATACTTGATAATATTGTTAGCTAAAGCTATTGTAGCGATAAAAGTGGTTCGTGCAACAAGACTTGCATTTGTAGCGGATTCCGAAGATTTGACTTGCAATCAATTGTAGCTACAACTGTTCTATGCAACAGGCCCCTGGGGCTATTTCACATGTCCGCCTGTAGATAATACCTGTCCCGGGCAGGTGAACAATCCTTACCATCGAGCCCTGGTGATTTTTGTTCATTTTCTATTCTTTGCTTATTAATATTTTATGTATACTTATGTAACATACATAAGCGGTATGCGGTATGCTTGAAACGTGATAGTCACGTGGGTATTGTATTAGTCTGGTTTTAGCTTTTAGCTAAAGACAGCACGTGATCCATGCTGATTGGTTGGTCATGACCTAGAGCTCGTGCAACGTTGTCAATTTCAAACGTGTAGAATACGTAGGTTAGAGTTGTTTTGTATTGGGTTTATATCCTTTATTTCTGTTATTTAATATTTAATATTTCCATTAGTTGCAGAATAGGTGTCGGCGGCAAGTTATTGACATAATTGAGAGGTGCTTTTGATAGCCTGGTAAAACGTGACGTAGCAGGAATTCGGATTCAATTAGATTGTGTGTTATTCTGTCTTGCCTTGCATGTCAGCATGTGTATTCTTGTAGATTCTTGAAAAATGTATTATTGTGAAAAATTACAATTGTTGCATTATTTATTACTTTAGCAAGTCAGTATGCCCCCCCCCCCCACACACACACCCACACACACACACACACTGATTTATTCCCTCACTTTTTTTCCCAATCAAACCTAATTGATATTTGTCCATGTTAACTACAATAACAATACGAAGCAACATGTAGCATTAATGTCATGCTTGTTAAGTTTTCATGGTCGATGTCGGTAAAGCGTGTACTTCTGTCTGTCTAATCACTTTTGCACATATTGTACTAAGTGGAACATTACATGCAGATAAAGAGATAAAGTTACACGCTAGCAAAACACTCCTTAGAATGTTAGATAAGAACGTGTGTGTATATTTCTGTATCTGTATAATCACTTCTGCACATCTTTCTTGTAGACAGGACAATCGTTTTCAATACTTCCATAGACGAGTTGTTCCATTTATGCAATATATAGGGTCACTGAGTTGTCTGAGATTGTTTATAGGTTCATCTCTACGTGGGAGACGTCTACCAAATTCTTCCCATTCAATGCATGCTCAAAGCATTGGCGTCTTGACAATTAGTGCGCGTTGTTGATGAATGCTGTGTTCTGATAAGCATGACTAAACAGATCGACTATTGTAACAGTGTAAATATATCGTTTAGAGCAACCCAGAAAACCGTTGTATAAATCAAATACAAAGACTGTTAATC
>JAUTBT010056840.1:0-15195 GCA_032361225.1 Lepetodrilus schrolli | reverse complement strand
TGTGTGTGTGTGTGTGTGTGTGTGTGTGTGTGTGTGTGTGTGTGTGTGTGTGTGTGTGTGTGTGTGTTTGTTTGTGCGCGCGCGCGTTTGTGTATATTTAATTGTTTTCTTCATCTGATTTTCAGGTATAAACATAACACTTCAAGGATCTTCATCTCGTACATAACGGTAAGAGTTTGACATGGTGAAAGTTATCCTCGAAACACCGAACCATTTACGGCACGTTAGTAGGCATAATGGTCTGTGTATCGAGGATGGGCGGAAGTCAGTGTCAATGATTTTTAAATAAATGATGAATGAAGTGGTAGTAAAATATTCAGAAAACTGCTTGCATTGTAGACTATCCATAGTCTCAGAGGGTGAAAGTAAAGTATAGTTGATTATATTGATTGGTATTATATTTATATGAAAGGAGCCGCTGAAATTCTTTACCTCTTGTTCTCCAGTAAATCTAGAATTGCTTATCTGCTCTTGGGAGGTATTTTGAATAGGATATTTGGGTGAGAGCAAGATGTAACCCAGACTATTTGCATTGATAAACAGCGCGAATTATCATGTACTAGTATGTTTTTGTTTTTGTTATTTTTACATTGGGGTTTAGAGTCGTTTTCAAGATTATTTCACTTACATCACGAGGAGGAAACCTGCAACATTCAGCGCTACGTATGTAAACCTGCGAGCACCGGCTGGTACTGACAAGACCAAGGATGATAACTGCATTGCCACTCTACAGACACCGTATCATATCAATATCGCGTCAGAAAGGTAACTTTCGCGAATATTGATGCCGGGCCCCCGGCGCGTGATTTGAACCTGGAACCATTGGCTCCGAAGTCAAACGTTCTACCACTGCGCTATCACCCGCCCCACTCGTATGTTTATATTCATGTACGTTCAGTGTATGAAAGACTTTCAATACCGGCATTCTTAATCAGGCAAACACACAACGTTATATAACGTTATAACAACGTTATGTCTAAGTTATATCGTTATTACAACGTACGTTATGTAGAGTTGTGTTTGCAGGGAACAGACTGTATAATTCACAGGGGAGAACCGCATGCGGGTAATTGTAGTTACCCACATCCAAGGTGGCGTAAACAATAAATGACCAGGTTTAACGGTTATTTTTACATAGCTATTTACCGAAACTTCAAGATATATATACAATATGCATTTGTGAATCGTAATGGAAAAAAGCATTAGGGAATGAGATATTGAGCATCGAAAATCGCGTGTGATGTTGGTAACTGAAAGTGTCAATATCATGAGGACGCGGGTATATGTTATGTTAAGATGATGTCTATGATGTATAATATGTTGTCTATGAAACAAACGTAAGCAATGCTGATTATTTCTGTGATCATGATGAGAACCAGTGTGGCCATATACGATAATTAGTAGAACAATATACGTGTGTATAGTTTTCATGCAGTTACCCACATCACATGCAGTTGAAACTAAATGTTCAGTTACCTGCATCACCGCTTTGCAGTTACCCGCATCACACGCATTTTTCTATGCTTGATATCTCATTCCCAAACTGTATGATTAAAAAACGCATGTTTTATATATATCTTGAAGTTTCGGTAAATGGACAAGTGAAAAATACCCGTTAATCCGAAAAAAATCGCATTGACAAATACTCTCAATTTGAGCTCTACGCCATCTTGAATGCGAGTAACTGCAGTTACCCGTATGCGGTTATCCCCAGTGATGATTGGCAGTAACACTAACATACAGCTGTATGTACGGGTAATGTACATGTCTGTATTTATTGTGTTCATTGATTTTAGTATCGTCTCTCAGAATGTTACTATAAGTGGGTGTGTACGGGTGGCAGGCGTTTCGCCCCTCTACGTTGCGCCCCCAGTCAAATCGCCCCCACCTACCTTTTGGGAGGTACGTTTCGCCCCCACTTATTTTATTTATGGAGCTACGTTTCGCGCCCCCCCCCCCCTTTTTTTTTTATGGAGCTACGTTTCGTCCCCACTTAGCTGTTCCATTTATTCAATGTGTTCCACTATATTGAATCGTCGTAAATGGGTGAAAGATTCGCGCAGCGACGTTAAACTCCATAATCACTAACTCGCACTATACTGATTACACACGGTTATTATAATTGATATCGTCTTCGATCTAGCAGCGGGATATTTCAGCTGTTGGATCCGGGGGATAAAGGACGTATACACCAGATTAATGTTTGGAGGTCGTTTCTTTAATATACTAATCAAAATAAATTAAGGACCGGCGGATATTGTATGGGGAAACTATCTACCAAATTTGTAACTCGGCTTCAGGAACCTGGTGCCATTCGTCTTCATATATATGTCTGGAGGTTCTTGAAGAGTACATGTAGCCTGTAGATGTTTGGAAATGCTTCGTTGTTTGAACTTTATAAAGCTAAATTTATATATAAAGAAATGGCTACTGTCCCCTCAATAATGTTGTTGAGTATATGTCACGCCGATATACTAGAAATGAAGAATTGATCTAAAATCTAGATGATGCATAGTAAATTATATTGTACTTTAATATCATCGTTCGTTAGCTTTGGTTTTGTTTGTCATGCCATCGAAATCAAAATATTGAAAATCCACATGTGGTCCCTGTTTGAAGAATATCGAAGCAGGCCTATCTGGATAATCAAAGAGAAAAAAATCATCCAAATACATGTTCCTCAATCTCTCCAGTTCCCCCCAAGTAAGTGCACTATAAGCCTGTGAAAACGCTTCTTCCTTGTTCCTTTTGGATAAGGGCGTCGAAGCGTGATATGCTTTCAAAACAGCATTCAGCAAAGCGATATGGTCTAAACTGCCACTGACTTCTTCCTCAAAGGGGTATGCCATAGCTTTACCTATGTAACCTAGGATTTGTAGTTGACGCCAAAGTCTGTTAAAAACTGAATGCACTGACATACATGAATGCCGTCTCCTGTAGGCGGTATCTACATAAAGCCGAACGGCATTGACGTCGTATTCACTCTGAAAGTCTTCATACAACGTGAATCTGGTTTTGGACTTGAGTTTATCATAAACGTATCTGGTATCCTGTTCCAGCGTGTCTTCTTTACCAATAACATCATATTGAATACCACACACATCGCAGTGTTGTGATGTGCTACCTACAAACAAATGCCGTTCTTTGATACTTAAGATGAATTCCCTGAACTGCACAGTTCGACCGCAGTTATAAGTATCATAATGAAGGTTCTCAGTTTGTAATTTCATAATATCCCAGGAAAGCTGCAATGTTGTATTACTAGGAACAACGAAGGAATCCACGAAGAAGTAAAACAACAGCCAGTAAGGATTCCTTGTGTAGATGACCTTCAGAGAGGAACTGGATGTCCACTGAGATGTACCTGCTTTCGAACTGGCGTTGCCCCGGCCTTCTGTAGTCCTATATTGACGACGAGTCAACGCTTTGTACTTCTTCCAGTTTAATCTGAAGCCTGGCCTGGTACTTGACTTGCTCCCCACCCATATCTCTACTGTTTTCAGCCATACCTCCAGAGCAGAATTTCCAGGAGGACAGAATGATATTCCAAGTAGCTCGATGTGCTTTGATGCCGATTCCTTAGTAGTTGAAGGAGTGAAGTTCCGAAGGTTGCATACATATTTGGTGTGATCCCGTCGTTTCTTGTAGATGAGATCTAGATCCAAGTGTGCCTAAAATGTCAAAACAGATTTGGTTAGAGATCAAAATCGCCAAATCATTTCCATATACAAAAAGAAAATAAGTACAAGTATAGCACTTGAAATACCGTATATATAATATACTAGCAATATGATACAAAAATTAACATATATAATTTACTATATATAAAAGCTGTGTACTATTGATATGCATGTATGTGAATGTTGCAATCCATTGACCTATCCATGTCATCAATAGATCATTGAACGTCAACTGTCTATCTGCCTATCTTCCGATCGGTGGTTGTATACTCCCCATGGTGTTGAGAAGGAACATTGAGTGCACAATGATCCATTGACCGGGGATAATATTGTGGTGCTTTGACCATGCCTTAGGGGTGGATTTGGCGCATTTTAAGTAGCCATTAGTAGTATCTAGGAATTGCACGCACAGGTAATATTATTTTTGTATTGTAAACGCTTCGCCGTCATCTGATCATGTCAGTCCATGTAGATTCGCCAAGTCCCTACGTACACGATCTTACTAAAGCATATAGATGATCGTGATATATGGAAGCGCCATCAGCCAAGAATAGAATAGTAATGTCATACAATGATCGTGTTTCTAAATTAAATCTGTATATGTACGGTGCGGTACGGTACAATGACTCCATTTGAAAATAGCACTAGGTTGTATTCTGATCCGAAGCTTAGCGACAGATCTTCCGATCGGCAATTACAACTAATCATGAGTGATCTTCAGATGGCAAAGATCGATGTGCGGTGTTTAATATCTGTGTCTGTTTTATATTTGAAATACTTATTATAACAACAGTAATAATAATTAGAAGAGAGTGCACGTGTATTGCGCCTAAATCCAGTTTTAAACTGCGCCTACAAAATAGTCTTAAGGCCAATTATAGACTAGGCGATTTTTATCGCCACAACAGTGTTGCTGCGATATTGGTTGCCTAGTCGCTTGTCGCTTGTCTCCCATGTGTTGCGACGACGAAATTGAGATCGCCTTGAATAGGAACATGTTCTTTTTCGCATACGGTCTCATATAATGTATAGCAAACTGTTCTGGAAACAAATGAATGTTGCCTCAACTTATGGAAACATTGTTGCAGCGATAAAAATCGCCTAGTCTATAATGGCCTTAAAGTAAGGCTTTAAAAGTACATGGTTTCTGGGTCGATCGTAGAATAGTTTACTTATCCGTCTTCAGACTGTGGACATAATGATGAAATGTTAAACACATTGAACGTACGTTTGAAAATAAATTGATAAATGACCTACCGTTTGCTGGACATCTTGTGTGGCAGTGTATGACTTACTGGCTGCCCCCTTGACGTCATACAGGGACTCTTTCTCATTTATTAGCGATGCTGTAAGACCGAGTTTGTATATTTCTGCGAATATGATTTTAAAAATAATATGATGTTCATTCAAATATATTTACTCGAAGCTAAATTTAAGTGAAGCCAGGTAATTTGATCAGATGTTTGTATAAATATAAAACAAGCAAACAACAACACTACTATTACTACTACTACTACTACTACTACTACTACTACTACTAATACTAATACTAATACTAATAATAATAATATAATATTACTACTAATAATAATATAATAATGATATTATAATAATAATAATATAATAATAATAATAATAATAAGAAGAAGAAGAAGAAGAATATAATAATAATAATAATAATAATAATATAATAATAATAATAATAATAATAATAATATAATACTATAATAATAATAATAATAATAATATAATACTACTAATAATAATAATCTGAATTCTAGTCTGATCACATACACATGTCATATAAACACATGTGCTATCATTTCTCCTAGTTGGTACACCATTGTTACGCTGTGATATTCTGTGCGACATGTTTAGTACTCGTTAAAGCTACCATATATACCCTAGTTCAGCCCATACGATTCAGCCCAAAAGCTACTCGTGTATAAGAATAAGTTGTCAAAAAGGTTACAACATTGACAATGTGAAGTAACTCACCACTGCTGCTGGTTGTGTTGGCGAAGTCGTGCACCGTCAGAACCAGAAAGAAGACTGTTAGCAGCACCAGCACAGGCATTCGTTGTTTGTATGTGAATTTCGTAAAGGCGGAAAGTAGCCTCATCGTGGTTTGTGTCGTATTCCTCTATCTGGAAAAGAATGGCTTATCATGTTATGACCGCTTTACTTGTATGGTTCTAATGGCATAGTAGACTGATCCAAATTTTAGTATCTACACTGTATAATAATGTACTTGTATGGAATCACTTGTAGCGCCTTGAACGGCAGATTATGTTGTATACTCCCCAGGGTGTTGAGAAGGAAATTGAGTGTACACAGAACCATTGACCGGGGTAATAATGTAGCCCTATCAGCATGCCGCTTTCGAGCGTGGATTTGGCGCAAATATATGTTCACATTATTATTATACCAGAGTACCAAAGAGTAGACTTGAACATGGAATATGAAGACTGAATTCTGCTTGGAAGAAGAAAACATATCTCACTTGGTGTGCCACTTCTAGAATGCGCTATAACGCTCATACATGTACATTGCTGGTGTTAGTAACTGAATACTAATAGTATTTTATGTTAATAAAAAAAAAAAGTAATTATTTGCGCAATTCCAATTTGTAATATTTCGACTTACCCCAATAAAGAAGCCGTATCCAGATAATACAAATATTACATTAGCCGTGTCGGCACCTACAGTGAATACTCGGTCTTAGGAGAAATACTCCATGTCAATACATATACGTTGCACACCTTGTGTTGAGTGATACTGAGAACCGTAGATAACATCTGGTTGAACATGGAATAGATATCTTATTCACAATATGTGACCAATCAGTTAACAACAACCACCTTACCACGTACCGGTGTGATTGTTTAAACAAAATAATGTGTTTATATCTACCGTAGTATTTGATGGCAATAATTATGATTCTGATCTAATCGCGCAGAACACACGTATCATGCTTTAAATTCTGTACTAGTATTATTAGAAAACTAGTTTTACCAGCCACCAACTTTCAGTAATACTCAATGACAAGAGAAAGCTGCAAATGGCCAGTGGAAATGGATGTATTTGGGACTAATTTCATGGGAGATACGGTATTCTGTAACGGTAAATATATTCGTCTCTGGAGAGAATAGAACCAATGATCTCATGGATTCATTCATTGACGCAAGTACATGTATATGATACTTAAGTGTTTTTCGTTGAGTGGGTCTAATATTGCTTTGTTATAACCTGCCTGATCATTGATATTGAGACGGAGGGTAATCGCTACGTCGTATCCTTTGTTACAAGAAATCCCCTAATTAAACTAACCACACATCAACCGATTACCCACGAGCCGACCGGATTGTCCGGTGTCGGGCACAATGGGGCTGAAGTGAATCGTTTGTGAAGTCAGGGTCACAAACCAACGGACGGATAGTCGTCGGTAATACATTTGGTAATCCATTCGGTAATAGTTTAAATTTGTTGTATTATGATGTAAAAACATACATTAGTACGAGTGGTTAGCAGTGGCCAGTCATGCCAAAGAGAAACCTAACAATTCGTCTTTGAAATCTCATGAAATCGTTAGAATAGCGCCGATTTTTCTTCGGGAGCCCATCACACACTTCCGCTTTCGGGCCGACGAGAATCGGTTGGTGTGTAATCTATGTGGTAAACTAAAAGACACGTGGCTGATAGTCTCTTTAGTTTTTGGATGGACGTATTATACCGGCGACCTTTTACACTTGACTCTTAAGTAGCATGGTAGTGACATATTTAGACAAGCTGTTGACTACACCAACATGAACTGAGAAATAAATATGCTCATCAATAATCAACACACGAACTGAATTGTATTTCAAGTAAGAGTCGACGACGTGTAATTTCCGCTCACTTTTAATTTCAGTAGGCATGATTAACTTAGTACGACTATGAAATACATGCATTTAATGAAATGTTAAAATAATGATAGTTTTCCATATCTTACTGTTGCATAAAATCACTAATATGTATAGTAACGGAAGTCCACGTGCAAATAGGCACTTGTCATTGGTGTGTTATACTAGTATTGTTATATTTACTAATTCCATTACTCATTGAGTCACTTTTCACATGATGCAATACATTATCAATAAAGTATAGAAATATAATATTGATTATGGTTCATTGTCAATGTGACTGTGAAACAAGGACCTAACAGTCATAGGTCATGAGACGGCTACTATAGGTACATGTATATACTATTCGTGTATTAGTCTTGAAGGCTTTATGTGAATATATTTCTTTGATAGTTCTCGATACCAATACCTTCACACAATTACAAAAATATCTTCTTCTACGTGCCCCCCCCCCCCCCTGTCACATGGCATGGTATATTGTCCCCAGATCGTAGTAATCCTAGGTATCAATCTATCGCCCAAACCAAGCGGTCAAAATCTTGCACTCGTGCATATTCAGTCCTTTCATGCCATTAGTTTAATTTATTTCAATGACACCGATTCAATAACTATTAAATTAAATTATTAAACTAATGCTGAATAAATATAGTGTACTAATGCACGTATAATAATATCACTCGCGTTGCTATTTTCTTTAGATATAATTGCTTTATTTTCAATATCAATCAATGAATGCTACATGGAAATTAAGTTACAAGTACTTCACTATTGAAATATGTCATACAAAACCAATAATACGATAGGTTCATACATATAATATGAATATATAGGTAGGTGAAGTCCAATGGACACATATGTTCGTGTAAAGTAAAATGTATTGTGTTACCAAAGAAATCATGACCTCAAATGCCGATAGCACGTACACCTCAACTGTGCATGTAGTCAACACATTGTACATTGATGTATTTACATGAAACATTATTATTTTCAGCATACACACTAACATGTAAGGAACTGTTAATACCACATCATCCAACGTCAGCAAAAAACATGCAAATTAGGAGCCATAATCCATGTGAGGGAACATTATGTTCTACCAACTGGCAGAAGGTTAATTAGGTTAGATGAGGATAATTCCGAACATTTGTGCATACTACACGAGAAACATATCCTTTCCGAAAGGCTTTCGAACCTCCTTTAAATACGGTACAGATGCCGTTGATTTTATGAATGCTTTCCTAACTAGAAATCGGATACACACTACCAATACATGTGTGTACAGAATGTTGATCTGTATATTTTAACGAAATAATATCTTCAACGAAATAATATCATGTATGTATGCACCAGTAATATGCATATCCCAGGTATAGTGTTCTTTCGCGTATTATAGTCTTTGACACGATGGATCAGAAGCGAGTACATAATTCGTCTTCGTTTGTAAAGTCCGCCACACTCGGCGTCGTCTTACTATCCACCGGAGCTGTGTCTGTGGGTTGGAATGCGGTGTTGACCATGCCGATGTGGCCGTTAAGTGTGTCCACAACGGCGACGTCGCTGTGATCTGAGAGATCCCTGCGTTTTGTCCATTCTTCCATGGGCGAGTTCAATTCACGGAGTACCTGAAAACGTGAAAGAACAAGAAATTCAGAACGTGTGATGATAGTTATAAACTCTCGGTGATTGCCGTGTTGGGCCAAGTTGAATCGGACCATGGAACCGAGCAATGGGTGTTTATAACGGGATAGGCATAGGACGCAACAGTTACAGCATAGATGCGTTAGTGTCCACACTATTTCACCCCGTTTCCCCATATATATACGCTATATAGATGGATATAGAGAATCTCACCAAAGTGTCTTGGAATATCAAATATATCAACACGAGTCGTGAAAGTTATTAAATCCTCGGCTAATAACTTTCACGACTCGTGTTGATATATTTGATATTCCAAGACACGAGGGTGAGATTCTATTTATCAACAAATATCATGTTAAAGTCATTAAAGAAGAAAAATGTCACATCATAAAGATATTACTGTGAAGTCAAATCTATAGGCTGCTGTGCATGTGTACGGTGACTTCATAGCAATGCTACGACATCACAATTGTAGCGATGACATCACAATGGTTGAACAATCAAATGATTTTTTTTGTCCACAGTAGATAACATATGTAAATGATTAATTCATAACCAATGAGTGATTTCGAAAAGCGTTATCACTTGTAGAATAACATTGTTGTCCTACTGACGTTCTATCCTGTGGGAGCCAGTATTTGGTGATAAATAATATTAATTATATGATAGTGAATTATCGGCAGCTGTACATGAATATCCCAAACTCTTTTTGAGATTTGACATCTTATTAATAATAGACTACACGTATAAATGATTCTGCGTAATGAATGTGTAGTATGATGACCCGACCTGGCTTCATGAACATTTCTCATTGAAAATACGAATCAGCTCGCGTTATTCAGGTAGTGATTGGTATATTTAGAGAGAGGAGCTTACCCTCCAAATACCCCTAGGACACGTGTACCACAGAAACCAGGCTGGTATCCAGATCAGAGGAAATGCAACGATCAGCCAAGCTATAATGGAGGCCCACGTAACTTCAAATTCAAGTGGTTCGTACTGGTACGCCTTGAAGACTATCACTGCCTGGAAGGAAGACATTCCTGAAGGTATTTATGGCATTGCATTATATGTCTAGTAACTAGCCAATCAAATGCTGATGCATATTGAGAGAGAGAGAGAGAGTGTGTGTGTGTGTGTGAGAGAGAGAGAGAGAGAGAGAGAGAGAGAGAGAGAGAGAGAGAGAGAGACCGTGGGATTTAGAAAAAGTGAGAGTAAGCTGGAAAATGGCGAATTATGGAGAGAGAAAGAGAAAGATTCGGAGAGACGCACAGTGGGACATAGCCAGAGAGTCAAACAGAGAGTCAGACAGACATATGAGAGATAGAGGACTAAGCGAGAACAGGGGGCGGAGAAACGGAAATAGAGCGAGAAATATAAAAGAGAGAATTGGAGAAATGGAAAGAAAGATAAACGAAGTCAGAGAAAGTAATAGATCAGAGTTAATACACCTACCGTTAGCATTAGCGGTGATAGGACTACCCAACATACTTTCAAGTAAACGAACGGCTTCCGACCTACCATCAGTTCAATGTCATCAAAGAACCTAGTGTGGCCTAAAACAGATGTGCTGTCGTGCAGAGTTATTACAAAGCGACGCATTACTGAAACATTTGGTTTAGAGTGAATGTACTCTGTACTAAAAATATAACGATCCAGTATGAACATGTATCTAATATTGAGTTACAAATACGTGTACCAATGTTGTACGAAGTGTGGATTTACCGTATATATGGACGATGACAATC
Organism: Lepetodrilus schrolli; assembly: GCA_032361225.1. Taxonomy (NCBI): domain Eukaryota; kingdom Metazoa; phylum Mollusca; class Gastropoda; order Lepetellida; family Lepetodrilidae; genus Lepetodrilus; species Lepetodrilus schrolli. The sequence continues at coordinate 4,227 of JAUTBT010056840.1, read as the reverse complement.
AATTCGAAGAGGCCCACGAAGAGGGTTGGAAAGCCGAGAATATAGTTATCAATCAGATCCAACAGATAGGAGCCGCTCTGTATTATCATAAAATATCAAGGAACATTAATAGCATGCATGCATTTATAAGGGGAAGCAATTATCATGGAAATGTCATTGCCAAGATTGATTCTTGGTTGTAGGTTGAAGGTTGTATTTACTGCCATACTACTATAATACAAATTGAAAGTATATTCATTACTGAGTCGGATGCTGGAGGGCAATGTACAATGGAATTATAATGGTGGCTAGCAACGCTGTACCTGTGTGACTATTGGCAGACCAAGTGCAAATCCTCCTATGCAGACGAAGATACGAAAAAGCACTCGTCTTCTCCTTGAACGCAGAAACTTGAACTCATCTATGAATGACGTCATTACGGTTTCAACAATTGAAAACTGTAAATAACAGAGTTTCAGAGTTTTTAGGTGTTTTTTCTCTCTTTTCACCACGCACGGTGGTACAAGAATACAAAAATCATACAAATATGTATAAATAATCATTTGATAATTCAAGATGGCTTGAAATTTACAGAACACTGTAATTTACATGGCAAACATGTGGGACAGGCTCTTAATTATTTATTTCTTGCCAAAAACATAACAATCATATTGGTGCTTAGGAATACTTTACTTTAGATTCCACAGGTGTGATGTAGATGTTAAACAATACCTGATATACTTTACTTTAGAATACACAGGTGTGATGTAGATGTTAAACAATACCTGATATACTTTACTTTAGATTACACAGGTGTGATGTAGATGTTAAACAATACCTGGTATACTTTACTTTAGATTACACAGGTGTGATGTAGATGTTAAACAATACCTGGTATACTTTACTTTAGAGTACACAGGTGTGGTGTAGATGTTAAACAATACCTGAGAGCTGAATCCCAGGACACACAGTGTGAGAAAAAACAGTACGGACCATACAGGGGTTCCCGGCATCTGAGCCAACGCTTCAGGGTAGGCGACAAACGCCAGACCAGTGCCTGAAATACACTTGAATACAATGATTATGAAGATCCAATGATTATGAAGATTCAATGATTATGAAGATCCAATGATTATGAACATCCAATGATTATGAAGACCCAATGATTATGAAGATCCAATGATTATTAACATCCAATGATTATGAACATCCAATGATTATGAACATCGACTCTTCTCTGCTTCAGGCAAAACTATATATGCAAAATATTAAATGGTTTTAAACAGAAGGTCTCAAAAGAGAGCATACATGTAGCAATAATCAATTATCATTGTCATTAATATAGACATACCCGTAGATACAAAACCAATGGATTGGTGGTAACGTTGCTGACCATACCAGAGTTTTACGAAAGGGCAGTGCCTGTAGTTCGCGCCATTTAATGAGAAAAATACCATGAACCATTACGCTTACCTCCCTTCGTGACATTGGCCACGCCAGAGTGCTGGACATGGGCCATGAAGCCTAACGTGGAAAACACTACAAATCCTGCGAAGAAGCTCGTCAGGCAATTTATGATGGGCACCATTAAAGCATCTCTGAAAAACGTGAATAATAATAATGTTGAATCTCAGGTACGTTTCAGTGTTAGTAATGATAGCCTTATTTTAGTGGGGAAACCATGCATGCTAGTCTTTGTCAAAGACGTTTCCTGGCAATTTGGTGGGAATTTATGTTAATATTGTTTTTATAATTTGTTTTAAATTACCACTTCAAAACATGTATAAATAAATCGAAAACAAGAACTAAATGCACGTATACCTGAGAACATTGTTGGAGAACTTATTGTAGCTGGCCATTGCTATAAGACCTCCCTGGCAGGCGCTGAGAGAGAAGAAGATCTGTACTGCCGCATCGCTCCACACCTGAAAGTTAGACAGGAATGAGATAATATTGTATTGTAATTAGACCTTAGTATAACTAATATACTGCTGTGTATCATGGAAAGTGTACATGTTCCAACCGTATTGTCCTCACAATATTTTAGTTTAATCATATTTACTGACCAGAAATGTCATGGGATTGGATAGAAGCAATACAGCATATGACACACGCCCCTATAAAATACTAAGCATGTATACAATTAATTAGCATTAACAAATATACACACATAAACAAATTGGTAAATAATATTTGAAGAATATGTACAACTCATATATGACCATTTTGAGAAATGTTCAAAATGCATGTATTGTAAGTATAGGTTCAATGAAGCAAATTTAAAACAGATCCCCGTAGTATTTGGAGACCAATATAGTATTGATCGTGAGTTATAATGCATATCATGATTGATACAACATAAGTTTACCTCGGCTTCTTTTAGTTTATGCCAACGAGGAGTTAGGTAAAACCTGACACCGTCTATTGCTCCTTCCAACATGGCGCAGCGCACCAGAAGAATGGTCAGCAACACATACGGAATAGTTGAAGAGAAGTACACAACCTGTAGCGTGAAGTATATACAAATGATATTAGTCGGTGCTACACCACATTGAATATAATCAGCTCATACCATGGCGCTTTTATAATATTAAAATATGCTAGGGTCAACTGGGGTCCCTATGTTTAGTTTTATATTATTTAACTTTCAACTTTCTAGAACTTCATTGTCAATCTCAAATTGGACATCCAGCGTTAAATGTCCAATATTACACTAATTCAGTCTCTAATTGTAAATCCAAATCCAATACAACGGTAAATTTCATCCACCTAGTGAGAACTGTAGGTGATTGCCACATACGTGAATAGCTTCGGCTGACGAATTATGAATCTCATAAAGGTGCTCTCATTGTCATGTATATTTGATCTATTTGCATGTACACTGTGCAGGAACTCCATATGACGTATGCCCCTTTACCTTCCCCAGAGACTCGATGCCCTTGGACAACACAATGAAGACAACTATCCAAGCCAGAAGGTTACATAGCATGATTTGCCAGCGTATGCTTCCAGTCTCGTCCATTGATGCCGTCTTGGCCAGAACTTCATTGCTGTAGAGAACATTTCACGTTATTCAAAGAGCAAGGAGCATGGGGTCTTAAATATGACCATACTATGGCATTACGGTAACTCATTCGCGTCATTCTCTCTACTCGCAGTGTTCACTCGTGAACACATTCCATCTGTATAACAGTATAAGCGGAAAGGTGTTACCTCAGTTGGTACAGTATGATTTAATGTGGATCTTGTCTTTTAAAAGAAATAGAGAAAATGTGACGACACGTCTTTGACAAGGATCAGACTTAATGTATGCCGTAAAATTAATTATTATGTATATCGTATTACAGACAATTACATATTCTAAGCATGTAAACATGAATAGCTTACATCCATTAAACGTGATTGCCAGATTGCGTGATCTTACATTATACACACACATTACGGGTTATCCTCCCACCACATAACACATCATTGTTGTAAAAGTGCACGAGAGAAAGGACATATTTATTTTAATATTTTAAAGGATCTAAAACACTTACTTGAAATATATTTCGCTTGATGACAACACTTTTCCTTCGAAAGTACCTGTATGGAGGAGAAATTATAAATTAGCCACAGTTAATGAAACAGAAGAATACAACTCATTGATAAATGTTCATTGTACATATATGGAACTAATGAACTTTAGTATTTGCATTTAGCTCTAGCATATAAACTTGTATTGCCAAAGTCAATTGATTGAAAAGTATAGATTAGCAATAAGTAATAGTCATTTAATTGTAATAGATATCTAGGCTATCCCTGCATGGCGGCAGAGTATTTAAACGGGTTTATATCCACATACCTAAGCAATGCGTGGACCATACAGGATACATTGTGACTACTGAAATATCGTTCAAATACTTACTGCAATTGACTCCGGAAATATTGGAGAAATCGGTTGTTGTTTGGTTGATATCATAAAGCAGACATGAGCAGTCGTCACATTTGGTCCATGGCACGATGGCTGCCATAGAGGCGAAGAGGTAATACAATCCCCAGGATATAATCACGCTGTAGTAAATACTTATCAATCCCGATACAGCTACAGACGCGAACCCTAGTCCTGGAAGAAATATATATTTTTTACAACATTACGGGAATATATTACAAATAACTACTACTACTGCTGCTACTACTACTACTACTACTACTACTACTACTACTACTACTACTAATAATAATAATAATAATAATAATAATAATAAT
>JAUTBT010056829.1:0-15197 GCA_032361225.1 Lepetodrilus schrolli | reverse complement strand
TATATATATATGTGTGTGTGTGTGTGTGTGTGTGGAGTGAATTTATGTACTACGGTATGTCTTCTACCTAAACATATTTTCCGTATCTAAATCTGTATTAGTGTTACTACGTCAGAGTGTGGTTTCCCTCTGGCTAATTAAGAATACAATCACGAACTATATCTCTGACTATATCGGTATCATGCATGTCTGCCGTGGATTCGTCGCAAATATCCTGCAAATGCCGCCATTAGATTGTATCAGCATGACATAAACGATAGATCACACTGCGAGATGAATGTATACCGGCATAATTCAGAAAAATACCACATAATGTTCCACCATGTGTATAGTTACAGCTATTACAGACTGCACCCAGTCCACACGACGATACAGGGAATACATGCGCAGTGTGTCATTACGGAACTGCATAGCGACATAGTTCGGCATTTCAGAAACTCTAAGTCAAACCGATGTTAAACTGATGACAAAAGCCAGCTTCCTGCTGGTATTAACACGGTCATACATCATGATCATACTGAACACATTACGCCTATTCCGGGTGATGATGCTCCTACATAAAACTCACAGTTATACGAACTGTGATCTTCGTTCCAGACGCAAAGCAACTCCATGAAGAATAAATGTCTAGATTTTAGTGACCTTTGATTTGAATTCGGGTTCCTAGCTGCTTTTAAGATTACGTGTACTTCGCTCGGATCACCGTTTGTTGAACGTAAAAAAACCTGCATCATCCGACGCGCTGAGAGTTGCAGTAATCTTGCGAACACTGGCTGGTACTGACGAACCAAAGATGATAACTACACTGTGCCATGAAAAGGTATAGCGCATCCTATCATCATCGGCCAGGAAAAGATAAATTCCGAGAATAGTGAGTCCCAGGGCAGGTTTAGAATTGAAGGCATTTGCCTACACAGTACATCAGATACCACTTTGGTACCAGAAATGGATCGTAATTATGCCTATAGCAAGTAAAGTATTTCGACACACCAAAAAAAATAAGTCCGAAAAGTATAAAATAATGTATTTTTGCAATGATTTAAGTCAATCTATGTAGGTTATGTGCAGTATTTGTCAGTATTTGAAAGTAATAAACACAAATTATTCTTCAACGGTGATTTTATCAAAACTATATTTAAAAAGCGTATTTAGAAAAGCGTATGTCTAAAAGCGTATATCTAGAAAAGCGTATTTATTTATAATTTATCCTTAACATTACGCTTCAGCAGAGGATCTGGATATAGATGAACTGGTGACTTCCTCTTCGCATGTAAATGTACCCCCTGTTCTGGTTTAACGACAACTTCCGGTCACGTGAACACACTCCGTCTGTTCTCCATCTTAAAATGGACATAAACCCTTATTAGCGACGTTAAACTTTATTTTCCTCCACAAAACCTGTAAATGTTGTAGTAAATAATACACGGGAGTCGTCGTGACTATGTCTGTCTGATATGTTAAAAGTTCCCGCAATAAAGTTGCTTAGATTCATAACTCCAGCGGCCGTGTTTAATTTACGAGCAGAGAGACTATCTGTAGGAAATATATGCCGAAGTGTGATTTACAGCGGGCTTTGATGTGCAGTGCTCAGCTCGTTAATCAGAGCTTTATTATACGGCGATAAGGAAATATGCGATATTAATAATTTGGACGGGGTAAAAACGTTTAAGTATATATCGTCCTTATACGCATGTAGAAATATGTAGGGGTATAGTATATTTTACTTCTTGGTCTGTCAGTACAAGCCAGTGCTCACAGGTTTACGGCAATATTCAGCGCTACGGATTTCCTTCTGCCCTAAAACTGACAAGCCGCGATATAAGTGAAAGAATCTTGAAAGTGGCTCCAAACCCCAATTAAAATATATATATATATATATGCAGATACATGTCTATAAGTAATAAGTCAACAGAATGTGAAATTCAGTGAAGGCACTCCATAAATACGAAACGTACTATATAAAAAAGAAGTACATTCTAATGTTCTTACTCGGCATATAAAATACTAATATCGCTGACTACATTGCACATGCGCGTTGGTCACAGTGTTGCACGTTCTTTATCGTGGAGAGTCATTACATTTCCCAGCTGTCTTTCACTGCCATCCATCTACAGCAGGACATGTATAATTACAAACATTCATCTTTTTAAAAATATTTTTTTAACAATAGAATTGGTGTTTAGAGTCGCTTTCAAGATTCTTTCATGGCTTGTCAGTTTTAGGGCAGGAGGAAACCCGCAACATCCGTAGCGCTGAATATTGCAGTAAACCTGCGAGCACCGGTTGGTGCTGAGAAGACCAAGGATGACAACTGCATTGCCACTCTACAGACATCGCATCCTATCAATATCGCGCCAGAAAGGTGACTTTCGCGAACATTGATGCCGGGCTCCCGTGGCGGGATTTGAACCTGGACCTTTGTCTCCGAAGTCCACCGTTCTACCACTGCGCTACCACCCGCTACCACCACAACATTCATCTAGTTCCGCTGGTGACTAATAGAACTGACTGCCTACGACTCGTACTGACATTGTTTTCTGTTTGGCAGTGGAAACGACCTGGGAATGGACGAGTCTGTATGTCTCCGGATGTAGATAAAGAATATGATTGATGTCTCCGAGAGAAATGATCTGCTTTACTGGACGTATTAGTATTCCTATTGTAAATAATGCATGGCTATCGTCGTTCCTTGGACTTAGTTTATAAGAAAGATTAATGTGTCTATCAGATACATAATTTGGTTTTAATGATGCGCAAGGGGACGTCGTGTATATTAAGATAGGTCATTGAAAAGTGATTATGGATGAGACTGGAGTAATTTGTTAATCACAGATTTTAACGATGCAATGGTCAGGAGACATCCAGAATAGATAGACTGTCTTAAAAATAGAAGCATACGAGTGTTTGCTAGTCACGTAGATAATATATATCCAATGATATTGAAAGCTTCTTGACTTGATTTAAGTTCGTGCCACATACGATGCTTACTGCTTAACCAATTGTAGTATCTGAACTAGAAATTCAAGCATATTAAAGCATCAATGAGCATATTAATTCATACTCGCACTTTCACTCCTATACATGTTATTGGAATACGTAAATGTTTGTATTATTGCGGTACAGTATGTCAATAAATGTATAGACGTCAAGAATTCGTGGGACGCTTTCGAATATAAACGGAAACGTATAACATAATATCAGCTAGTAACGCAATGGTCATCATGTTTACAGCAATCAGCAGGATTGATCAGCAGGATTTATCAGCAGGATTGATGCACTGACTGCATTGCTGATGAAAAGCCGTAATTACTAACCAGCCAGTGTATGTACACCTAAACTTAGTCCGTGTGTGATTACGGTTGGATTAATGTCATTAATCTCAGAGTTTTGTATTACAAGGAAATCCTTGAGACATTAGAGAAGTGCCGAGTGTTCTTCAAAGCTGTGAGTAATTGCGTTAGGCAACCGTAGCTCTTTTGTTGGCTCGCTGCATGGAAACATCAGAACTCGTACATCACAAGAACAATTAGACATTTGTAAACGGAATATTGCGTTTCTACTTCAAAGTACGTTTGATGAAGTCGGCACCGATCATGGAGAAGAAAGAGAATAATATTTTGATGCACAGTGTCAAAATAGTTACATGGATGTTTGTAGCAAGGTGCCACATTTCAAAAGGCATTTGTCATTCCTATTATCAGTTACGATCTGGAAAAGAATCGTTTCAAGATCGTCAATACCGAGGGGAGGGAATTAGCCACAGTACTTGCCCCGTATGAGAGGAGATACAACTCGATCATTGACAAGAGCAATCAGCTTAGGATTTCTTTATATGAATTCCAAACAGTTCAATATGAAATAATTTCAGACAGAAGCGAGGATAAAACTAAGTGTGACTATTTGGCTTAATTATTCTCATTAAATGCTGGTATCAAATAGATATTGATGAAGCTCCTGTGTGATCGTGTTATAGCCATATTAACACCCACAGATCCTTAACAGTTGCTTAATGCTTAATTCTATTCGTGGATCAAAATTGGAAAATAGTTTTATGATTTATAAAAACTATATGTTACTACTTAGCTTCTACAAGATGTGTAAGAAATATATGTGGAGCGTAGCCTCTACAATATTTGTAAGAACTAGATGTGGTACTTAGCTCCTACAAGATGTGTAAGAAATAGATGTGGTACTTAGCTTCTACAAGATTTGGTCTATTACGCAACTTAGCTTGGGCGGGAAATAACCAAACGCCTCTGTTAAAATGTATCATGTTTATACTAAAGTAACGTATCTTCTTTCTGCGTGTAAAGTGTACTGTTGATATAGATTATTGGTAATGTATTGTGATAGTTTAAATAGTGTTCCTTCATTACAATACTACTATCTAATTCGTTTAATAACCAGTGTTCCATTATATGATCCAATTACTCATCTCTTTATCCCGTTTTGCAAACAACGCACAAACGCTCAGTACGTGAGTATTTTGTCAATTTCAATTGGCTTGCTTGTCATCGGCTCTTTGATATTCGTAAACACTCACATAATTGAAATATTATAGCCAATGTCTAACGTCGGCATACGTGTATTATACAATTGCACTTGGCCATATTTAGACCGTGGAGGCGTATCTGTTGGTGTTTTTTAAGACAAATGACATAACTGTCGTCTCTATCAGGCCTTTCAGTGTGAATCACTGGCCTTGTCGGGGGAACAGGTGTCGCAAGATCTGCAGGAAATCTCCCATTCTCTCTTGATCCTTACATAATTTGTCCAATCACATTCGGCCATACTTGATAATTAGGCAGCAAGAAAGAGCCAGCACCGAGGCGGGTTAAACAGCTGATCAAGGAGTCGTAAATCCATCACGATTTAATTTCGAGGGATCCGTTTCACGAATAATCCCAAGCATAAAATAACCAGGAGGGAATATTGCATCAGGATGCTTGGCACCATACAGGGAATACCTCAAAGCATCATCAATTTAGAACTGTGCCTATGTGACACGGGCCTATCCAGCTGGGCTGTAATTGTGTTTTACGTGTTATTCGTGATAAAGCATGACGACTAATATTTCGGTAACGAGTCCAATGCTGGGTTTGACCAGCGCTGTCTGGAGCAGGATTTAAGCTATTCCTTTGCTGCCGCCTGGGACGTCGGGAAGTCATTGGAGGCTAAATCGTCGTTATAATCCCTCTATTGGGCAAAAGCCGTTAAAACATGTGGATTAGTTTGAAAACAACGAATCCGGTTTTTCAAAGCTGCTGGGGTTTTTAAATAACTGAATTAAAATCTCCATTAAAGACGTGAGTCAGCGATGACGTGACCGAACTAAGGACTCGGGGTCGTCCCTATTTCCGGGGTCGGTTCAACAAGGTCCCAACATCTAATCCCTACTTCTCACAACGAGAAAACAATTTCCACTCCACATTAAGGTAATTTGATTTCTGATCTGGGACTAAAAACGTCGTAGGAATGCATTAAGTATTCATTGCGAGTACATTCGTTGTATTCACCGACACTCTTAACAAAATTCATTTACAGACCAAGTAGTGCAAAAGAAATGCTTATCAGCTGCTGTGACTATTCGACTAGAAAAACTGAGTTTTAACATTCCCCCGCTGGTGGCATGTCTAAATAGAACGTTTTGTTATCACTGTCTGTAAGTCGTGATGGCCATCAAGTATTGGAAGGTGTTGGTGTCTATTTTAATCAAGTCTTCACTATGCCTACTGTTGAACTATTTCCATAATCTAAATGAGATGGTGTTTACATTTTAACCTAACTATACAATATCACGTAATTACCAATTTTGGCATTTAATTGGCGGCAAAAGGTAATTCTGTTATGAAGATCACAACGGTTGGGACCAAGAATTGTGAATCATGTCGTCTACAAATCTCCCCGTATTGACGCCATCCCACTTTCATCATGAACTATAGGCCCGAGAGTGTTACCTTGCCACGAACTCGCGACGGACGAGGATGCCCCTTGTTTGGTCATTTTACACTCACTTCCGGTGTGTGCACACGCACTCCCCACATGCGTCTGCTTGTCGCGACACCGCTTCCTAATGTGCAAAAACTTGCATTTAACAAAACAAAAGTGGACAAACATAGACTGATTGAGAACTACAGAATGATGCATCTGTAGTTGCGAATTAAAATCGAACTAGAAATGCACTCGGCAATAAAGTCAATGTTTTTCAGGTCTGTCGCCACCGTGGATCAATATGGCTGCACAGCAGACGTTCAAGACGCGACCAACTAACAATAAGGCGCAATTGTCGTGCAATTTCATAGAATGGCGTTAGGTAATTTCTATATAACGCTAATTTCAACCGTCGCGATGATGAATTCGATAAGGAATGTGATAAGATGTGAAGACGTGTGTGATGACTGGAGATCACAGGCGAATACGGGCAAGTTTACACTAGTAATGATTTGAAGTTATGAAATCTGTTATTGTTGCAACAGGTTACATATTGTACACGAATAAGTGGACGGTCTCACGTAGGTATAATACCTAATGAATATGTTGCAGATATGCAGATCTGTTTTATTTTGTGGAAGTATATAGTTGACTATATTTACACAGGGAGACAAATATTTCCGTGATTCGTGGTGGCCTGATTAACTGATGGGAGGTAAACCTGTAATAACAATGTCGTCGTGCAGTTAAGCCATTGTGGATATCTATAGTTATATATACAGACATAGCTTAGCATCTCGTCCATCCCAGTATGCGAACCATACGATATTACAAGTACCAATACTAAATTATACTTTTACCATATGTCAGCCATCATAAAATGACATCTCTATTCACCATGAAAGCACACGCGCGCGAACACACACACACACACACGCGCGGTGCGCGCGCACACACACACACGCACACACACACACACCACCACCACCTTATAGTTATTCATACTAGCGTTATGACATTGATCCAATCTGGGCGCAATCTGGTACTAACTAGATTAATGGTTTGTAGCTGGGATTTTATTGGGGGTCTCCTAAACCACGCTGGTCATCGTGACTGTGATTCTACACACCACAGGGATATACGACCTGAGAGTCATCTGGCCACTTGTTCTGGTATGGGTGTACCAGTAATTAACCTACCATATCGATTTACTACTTTTTCCGTATATTTATTCCGAGAAAAACATTCATATGTTCCCTAACCGTTGACACAATGGATGTACATTGTTCTAATTAATTGTGATTAATTCACATTCTCGTAACAATTGCAGTGTATGTACAGATTACGTTATACTCAGTCTACAGTAGTTGTAGAACACCGTTTTAAAGGGACACAATGTGGAGGACATTTGGAACACAGTGCCGTTGTAGAGATAGCGCAGTTTCCAACCATTGTAAACGCGTGTCTTTTAGCGGAGCTGTAGAGTGATGTTGGAAAGTGCAATTATAGAGAGCAGTTGTAAGCGAATACGATGAGTATGCCGAGCACAATCAGTTTATAATACATCTAATGCATACACAATATATAATTTGTCAATACCAATTGTACGTGGAGGACGTCTAGGTGACCGCACCGGACCTCAGTAAATGCCGGTCATTTGTGCAAGGTGGATGACGATCTTTCACAGTTGGACATTAATGTGTCTCGGGAGTTAGTTAGATGACTGGACGACACCATGCATGTATAGGCCCATCTGACAACAGTAGGGGAAATTAATAAAGACGACCATATGATTTTGCATAAAATATTTATCTTTAAAACACTAAATAGAAAGTTGAATGGACATTCATTTTCTTGTATGTTTGCTTCTCCCTATGAAATCTTTAACTATCATATACCGTCCAGAAGTCATTATGTTAGCATGTCACTACAGGTGATTAAATGTCGGTATTGTGTAACAGTATTCAAATACATGACAATATATATATATATAGATAGATAGATAGATTGTCTATTTCCTCCAAGTACATGAAGATTATGCCTATTTCATCTCCACACATAATTACACTAGTTAACTAAGGGAAAACAACCAACAGATAATAGAAAGGGTAATATCCTACATTTTTCCTGAAATACACACAAGAATGTGTGTGTGTGAGAGAGAGAGGGGAGAGAGAGAGAGAGAGAGAGAGAGAGAGAAAGAGAGAGGGGAGAGAGAGAGAGGAGCGAGAGAGATGCACACACACACACATAAGCTTTGTCTTTGTTCGTATGGCATATAGAGGACGGGATACGAAATACTGGAATGTGTTCTACATGTATTACAATGCGGAAACTGGCCTTTGTTGAGACCTGAGCCTGCACACTGTGTGGACATCAATAGACTCTGGTGATGATTATGCAGATAGATATCGTGTTTCTCATTACTTTGACCTTCATCTGTCAGTTGTTTTCTACCCACGTATATATATATATATATATTCTATAGACCTTCTTCAGCGATAATAAATAGAAAATAGATTCCGAGTATTACCTACTAAAATGATGCGTTCATACTACTGCCGTAATTTAGAAATTTGTCACAGCCTAGGTTTCACAATTCTTACCGAATATTACTATTGGATTATCATTAAGAAATCAATTAAAATTGAATATCTGTCATACCTATCTATTCTATAATCATGATCACACGTTCTTGGCATGTTTAATCGATTGTTTTAATGCAGTAGTCGTTATTACAGGACTTCTTTCGGTTATACTTCGTTAACGTACTATGTTTATTAGGTGACTAACTGCCATACCACGTTAATAGGCATGTCATGAAGACACGGCAGTATACGAACATCTGCAGTGCCTGTCATGTCATGACAGTATTGGTTATATCACCATGACTTCCGTCAAGACATGACTGTCACATATGAGCACGCCACGAGATGAAGACCACCGCTGAGAGGAATACCACAGGAGGTCAGGAATACCACAGGAGGTCAGGAATACCACAGGAGGTCAGGCTTATTACTGATATTTCCATCCAATGTTCAGCGAAGGAGAGCGATGGAATATTCTTCATTACTTGTCAACTTGAAGCCAATTCCCTTCAGGTCGATTACAATAAGGCACAACTAATGTGTACGAACATGACTGCTGTGATTAGAAGGTATATATGACTGTGTGATGTAGCGTGCTTTCAGTAAAGCCAACTCATGATCATGTGTAATGGTATCAATATTAAACTGAAACAAATGTGTAGCTTTTGAACATGGTAAGTTAAGTAAGTTAATAATAACATTAATTTCTAAATGTTTCTTTAGAATTGTAATGCATAATATATAAAGCCGCTGCTATAATATTTCACCCATGCGCATTTCTAAATGTGCTTGTGGTTATTTCTAGGCTACATGGTTAAAGATGACCAATGTCAGAGTGTTGTCAACCAGTAAAGATTTATTCCCTACATCTGCACTGCGCAGCTGACTTCTGTTCAATGGCGGCCGATGATTAATCTCATATAACGCTGCTGGGGACCTCACTATATATCACGTGACCTGCAGGTCGTGCCACGTGAGGTCAAGGGTGATCACAGAATATGCCGTATTAATATTTCCTGGAGCAAGATACATGTATTTCCATCCGTTATTAGTGTGCCTTGAGTTGGATTCCGAGCTTATTAATGTAATTTATTTAAAGTATGCAGTGCATTCTTCATTATGACACTAATATACTAATTAGTTATTGGCCTCTATATCTGACTTGTATTCTAGTTTTCAACTGTTCTAAAGATTTAAAATAATAATCCCTCTATAATTTTCCTTATGTTATTATTAATACCAAAGGATGATCTGTGAATTGCCTAGCAACCACGACGACGCGTTGTTCTCACTACAACGCCATTGTCCGTTGTCAATAATGTACGGAGAGTTCGGTGTTAGCCATCAGATATATACACGTTTATCTTGTGATAACATATGTATACAGACTGTGGCAGTATTAGATGCACGTATATGCACAAATGGCGCCCAACATATTTCAATTCTATAAAGTCAAACTAAACAATGTATTCCTACTTGACAAACTAATCTTTCGGTCATGACAAATTTACATTCCATTCAAGATACCACGATGAGGGTGTGACATGATTAATCAGTTCAAACCGATTACTTAAAAATTAATGACATTTAAAACGACTATTAACCACAACGGATGACCTCGGAGGTCAAAAGGTTAAGAAGTGAATAGCCGAATGTTCAATCAAAATGGTGGTTTTATAAGCGACAACTATTGATACTATTAGTCAGGGAGATAATGAAGCGATAGTCTGTTCAACCGGGGGATAAATCGCAGGGAAATGAAGCCAGCTTGTAGCTACACTACCTCTCGTCCCCAAACACGTGCCCCAGTCAATACTGGAGAACTGTGTGTGTGCACGATGCACGTGCATTGTGTACCCTTGGTTCGCGGGGCTATAGCAACGATCGCCGATATGAAGATCCGCGATTCTCTTGTTTAAATGTATTTCAGAATTATTAGCCTCGGTCCAATATTGTATTTCTTCATAGCAAATGATGACCTGGCCATCTAAAGCACGTACCCATCATAGCACGTCTAGTGAAATTAGGATGATGGCATAACATGCGCCTAAGCAAGGGGATGTTAAGCCATAATAAAATATTGCCTTTTCTGAATATGTTTTATAAGCTGAAAATAAGTCTAAATGTACATTGATTCTTTCTAATGTAATTTATTTGGAGAGAGAAAAAACTATATACACGTTTGATGTGATACATGTATAAGATTATTTTATAGAGAATATCGACATTGTACTTATATAAAGCATTTGTATCACGACTAGTTATTAAGAAGTTTCTTTGTAATTATTTACACGTATATTATGTATATTACATTTACGTGTTGTAGTTAAACATTGCCTGTGCGTATGTGTTTCTATCTTATATTTTGATTTAGCTGTCTATGCTTGTTGAGGTTACGCACAACTAGACACATATTGGCTGCCTGTCTGGTATGAAAGTAGTTCATGCAGATAGGCATCGGCGAGATATTATTAACGTCATTACTGTAATGTCACATAATGCTGACTGCGATTTACATAGTTGTAAATAACTGCATACTTGCTGGTATCTATGGTGTCTAATGAAGTATGCATGCAAACAGTACTTGTTCCATGTTCAATAATACAATTCGAGTATATTGTAGGCTACCGAAACATAAATCTATGCAGTTATCATCGCACCTCAAGACTAGTATAGGTCTACCAGTCTTCTATCTTGTGAGCGTCGTTACTGGCGTGATATAGTATACCCTATTAACTGTAACTTGACAATGATAATATCAACAGACATAAATAACCATGTTCGATAAGGACCGGTGCCTAGGCTTTTCTTGGTTTGTTGGCGCTCGAAGACTGTAAAGTAATACTCGAGATTCAATGTAATGGTTGGTGGTGGTCTCGTGAAGCAGTGGGGCCCGGTCATGTCAGAGATATGTAACGGTCAGCTAGGACCATAAATCTGTGGCAATCACCAGATATATCCTTGTCTTATTACACTTATCTCCATTAATTGTCGTAAACATTCTCCGCTAATCAGCCAGGAGCAGCGCGAAAACGCTCAAGTGTGGGATCTCATTCCAAACATCATCTATGAAATACACATGGCATATCCCGAAATGTAGAGCTGACATGCTCATCAGACCGAGGCTGACGGGTACTCACGTGACTACTCATGTGACTGCTCACGTGACTGACTCATTAAGCGTATTATGTCATAATGACAATCCGTAACGAATAGCAATTACGTCATTCAATACAAATTAATGTATCTGTACGTACAATGTTTTATCAAAGCAATATAAAGTAATATAAATAGAGATTAATATCTTACTGTCTTTAGATATCGTCTATATCCTGCATTTAGGGTATCCCTAATTGCAGGATATAGACGATATCAAAAGACACGAGGTTAATAATATCTGTATCATCTAATGTTAAGCTTAAATACTTGTCTATGTGAATCGACATTTTAAAGTTACGCGTAGGAATACATACAGGTCAGTAAATTGTAAACCGCTTCACGCATTGATTAACACACCAAAAGAAAAGAAACAACTTTAAGAACAATTCTTATACACTATTCATAGTCTCAGCGTCAAACACGGTCATAGCTCCCTAATTTGCACAGTTATTAGTCAAGCAGAGTAGCATGATACACGAAATATCTGAATACTTCCTTGTTCTCATAAACTTACTTGAATTGCATTCTTATTTCTGGTTATTTCAAGGTAATCTGGTAAAATAATAATAAATTTAACAATTTATACTGGAAATTGTCCAATGAAAGTATTTGAATGATATTCACTAATATAATGGCCGATGATAACGTGCATATATATTTCTATACTATTAAAATGTAAATGTTGTCTAATATTAATCTACATGACTGCAGAGAGTGTACCTATCAATATCTGTTTTGATACAAACAAGTCATAGAACACCATGAGGGAAAGGCGAACATAAGGAATCTCCATTTAAGCCTTTGGCTGTCGAAAATAACGTTTGAGCAATGCTTTACCGATCAGGAAAGTACTTAATATGATCGACAAATCTCTTATCTGCCATACGGTGGAATATGCATTGCGTATGAACGAAAGGAAACTGGCTTGAAGTTTTCAAACATCAGGTGCATTCTGTCCGTTTATCATGATCCGCGACAGATGATATTTATTACGCACCTGTCCGTTTGCGTAAAACACGGGCAGGCAATTTACGGGATAAACACAGGAGTCAGTCTTAGATCAATATACATCAGAAGATATATCCCTAAAGAACAATGCCGTTTTTAACATTCACAAGATAGGAGTAAACTGATCTCCGCGTGAAGGGTAATCACCGTCCATGCGCTAAGCCTTGACGTGATAACAACTGGCTCTTGTCTACAACCAGATCTCAATATATCTTCCCATATCGTTTATCTTGGATGATTTCCCCGTATGTGAATTTACATCTCGTTTGTTCTGAAATACGATCTATCGCCGTTCCTTCTTCCCAGCAGAGATCTCGTTCTACTTTTTGTGGAACTTTCTTTTGTTATAATCCAGAGTAGCGCGTTCGCTGTTGGGGTTGTCTATTGTTAACTGACGTCTCAGTGGAACCCCCAAGAACGGCCAGTCTATCGCGGGTGCTGACAGATAAATAGCTATCCTATCTACATGGGACCTGCGTCATTCGTCCTGATATATCGGCGTCATTGATATTTTATCGTCGACGTCATCGTTCATATTTCAGTTCTGTCTGACCATTACGTTAATTTCTCTTAGGATTTTACCATCCCGGTTATGTATAGCGCCTGATTTGCATTGAGACAGGCGTATGATAACATCCTTTGAAAGTAGCATGCCACGGAGGAATACAGTCGAAATTGGGAGGGACTTGGAAATACGAGGCAATGCATCTTGGTGCCATGGTTGTATCAGTTAGTGGCGTCTAAGAAAGACTGGTCCTACTTTGGTACACAGAAGTATGATAATATGTTCAACGTTTGATCGAAGATCCGTGAGTGATGTATGTATCTGCACCTAGACGACCTCGTACATAGACCACAGTTGGGGGTCAGATACAATCTTGCCAACCAGAGTTATGTTTCTTTCTATATTCATTGAAAATACTGTATCACAGCACAGCTAGGTCATTAATATATCGTCTACAAATAGTAATGCATTGCACAACACCTGCAATCGACAGTTTTACTAGATATGATAAAACGGAGGTCAGTTATTTGAGGGGAGGTCTGTTGGTGATATACCACGAAGTACTTATATAAATATTTTAGCTTACAACCTGTTGAACCACAGCGGCGCTATCATTATATGAGCAGGGACATCGGTTCGATCGGTGTGCACTCATTTAGAATGTTATACATTCTCCACTTCCTGGGAGTATTATACAACTGAAAGCTGCAAGTTAGCATTCAATTTATCATCAGATCCTACGAGGTACCGAGTCTCCACTGGATGACCAGAGGGCAGCTTTAGAACAAGGCCACATGTCCGAGTTGACATCAAAGCGGTTTTCAACCTGCTTCTCTGCATGGGAGATGAACCATTCACAGATACGCTCATAGCTTTTTTATGTTAAGCGAAATCCGGTATCCCCCATGCAATGTCCAATTAGTAAATAGACGAGCACGATTCTACTTAACTTCAACCTTAACTTCCAATACACGAAGCCAAGTGCCCCTATGGATGTGTAGATATGGGTGAATACCGGAATAGAAAACTACACGTACATGCATTTAGTTAGAATGGATCATTAAACGGAAACACATCTTAAGCATTAGTGACTAAAGATTGTGGCATTGTTCGTGGCAACGATTAACATGCTATTATTTACCATACCAGAAAGGTATTTTCTTTTATATTAATCACTAACTGCACACGACCTGCTAGTCTGTGTCACACCTTAGTCTCACCCAAATATACTCCTATTTAAAATATCCATAAGCAATTCTAGATTTCTGGAATCAGAGGGTAAAGTATTAAAGCGCTTCCTTTCATATACATATAATACTAATCAAAATAATTTATATTTAAATTGTTTAACCGCTGAGACTACGGCTAGTCTAATAACCTGCTCTAGTATGTTGTACTAGTATAAATGACCTGAACCAGTACGTTGTAATAGTATTAATTACCTGCACCAGTACGTTGTAATAGTATTAATGACCTGCACCAGTACGTTGTAATAGTATTAATGACCTGCACCAGTACGTTGTAATAGTATTAATTACCTGCACCAGTACGTTGTAATAGTGTTAATGACCTGCACCAATACGTTGTTATAGTATTAATGACCTGCACAAGTACGTTGTAGTAGTATTAATGACCTACACCAGTACGTTGTAATGGTATTAATGACATGAACTAGTACGTTGTAATAGTATTAATGACCTGCACCAGTACGTTGTAATTGTATTAATGACCTGCACTAGTACGTTGTAATAGTATTAATTACCTGCACCAGTACGTTGTAATAGTATTAATGACCTGCACCAGTACCCGCAGTAGTACGTTGTTGTAATAGTATTAATAACCTGCACTAGTACGTTGTAATAGTATTAATGACCTGCACCAGTACATTGTAATTTTATTAATAACCTGCACCAATACGTTGTAATAGTATTAATGACCTGCACCAATACGTTGTAATAGTATTAATGACCTGCACCAGTACGTTGTAGTAGTATTAATGACCTGCA
>JAUTBT010056818.1:0-15197 GCA_032361225.1 Lepetodrilus schrolli | reverse complement strand
TGAGTGGAAAGAAAGTCACTGAAAGTTTCAAACATTTTACACATTGCCTGATTTTAGAGATTGACTGTAACATATGTATGATAAGTAGCACACGTTAATAGCACCATCAGACAGCCACACCTCCTGTCAAAGGATCCAAACACATTATGTGTGTAACTTTAACCATACAAGCATAGAGAGCAACTTCTTACTTTGACTATTAGTACAGAAGGAAAAAGAAATGTGTAATGTGTTTTGACTGTCAGGAGATAAACAAACATGCAATGTAAATATTTTGTCTTTTATGAGATAGAAAGGTATAATAGTTGTATGTTTAATATTAGAAAATACATATGTACAATATTTGTCTTTTTACTTGTAGGGGATAAACATGTGCAATTATTATGTTAACTATCTGAATATTAGGAAATAAAATTATACTGTTAGGAGATAAAAATGTACAATTAGTATCTTAAATATTAGGAGAGAAAAATGTACTGTTAGGAGATAATGTACAGTATTTATTTGTTTTATACTGTTATAGCAGGAGTTACAAAATTTTCCAAGGCGCCAATTGGCTCCTGAAGATCCAGAAACACTTTAAATAAGTGAAATGCTAAATTAGGTCGCCATAGCTCCCGAATTAGTTGCTAAATTGAGCCCTGTATAGACATGTGCAATGTTAGTGTGTATTTTAAAAGTTAGGACATGGGAATATTTGTTAGTAATATTTTAACAATTAGTTGATAAAAAAGTTGACTGTTAAAGGCATACAATCACAGGTTTGTTTACATATTTCATGGTCAAACATATTTTTACATGAAACTATGTACATTTGATGTGTATACACAAGTACATTTTCCGCATATTCCACTGGTTTTCAATATTTTCATATTTTATTATCTTTTTTAATATGTATAGTTACATAGCTTAATTGGTACCATTAGTCATGAAAGGTTATTTTGCCTGTGTTCAATGATTAGAGTTATCCCCCTTAGTCTATTAGACCATAGCAAATTGAGATATTACAGTACATTACCAACTGATTATTCGGGTTTTACCAGAAATGTAAACTGCAATCGAATTTTACCTATCCTACAGTTATATTTGGACGTACAAAAGCAATTATATGTATGCTAAGTGCATGTACTTTGCATTTAAAACTCCAATTCGATCCAAAACTACAACATAATCTGTGACTGTATGCCTTTAAGAGACAGGACATATAAATGTTCTCTTAATAGTTGATTGCACAGTGACAGTACAGACAGCACATCCTATGCTGGTCACTCCAGAAAGTTAATGTTGGGTGTTATTTGATAGCAACCATTTAACAATGATATTGATGGATTGTCTATTAATGAAACTGTTAATCGATGCAATTTATTGTTATTTATTGGTTTTCATTGGTTTTTATTGGCAATTATTTCCAATTATGTAAACAATCTTAACAATGATTTAACATTGATTTAACATTGATTTAACAGCAAGCATAAAGGATAAAACATCAGAACTTTCCATAATGAAAATCTGTAAATGTTGAATACCTTAAGTATGGACATAAATATCAATTATTTCTGTATTCTGAGCTGAATTGCTTCAGGACATGTGACTGAGGGTGGAGTGGAACTGTATTATGTTTGATAGATTACGAATTGATCCTGGTGTGAAAATAACGAGGGAAAATGAGAAACAGGTATCTGTTTCACAATGCCGTGACACATGAACACAAACTTATTGACAACACAATGACACAAATCAGACCGGGGGGATACATTTGTTTGACATGGGTATTGATTTGTACGAGAGGAAAAACAAAAGAAATTAACCCACTTTTACCTGGTTGCCATGGTTATCAACATCCTGCTGGGGATTGGTTGTATGTTCCAATTTAAGTTTTACTAAAAATACTTCATGTAACAAAACTAAATAATTACTACATTAGTGCTTAATGTATCTGTTGCCAGTAATCTTGTACATCTTGTAATATAAGTTATCTTGAATCTAGTCAGCTTGGGTGGTCACTTGTATACTCTTCAGGGAGTTGATAATGACAAGCAAGAGCACACATATATGAACATGGAATATAATTCCACAGTGATTTACGGTACACATTATTAATATACATTTTCTTTTTTTTCTTCTTCTACTTCTTCTTATTCTTCTTATTATTATATTATTATATACTATTATCTTATTATTATTATGATAATTATTATTATTGTGTGTGGTCACTTGCATACAAATATAGTCAGGATGTGTGGTCCGAGCGTGAAATGAACATCAATTTCTCTGTCCAACCCATATTATTGATTCCTGATAACCTGTCCCAATCACTGGTGACAAGCGTCAACTTGTGGTATTACCTGTGTAAATGAACTCTCACGGAATGACCAATAGAATCACTTATTGTTTGCACCAACCAACACAATCTTGTTAAACTAACAAAATCAACACTGGCAAAGATGTTAACACGTCCTTTCATTATAGCACTTCATATTAATTAGCCTGGTTTTATATTATACTCAACAAACTAAATTAAGGGCCGGCAGATGTTTTGTGTGAAAGCTTTCTACCAAATTTTAGAACTCAATTTGAGGAACCTGGTGCCATTCTTCTTCATATATATGTATGTAGGTTCTTGAAGAGTACCTGTATTCTGTAGACGTTTGGAAATACTTTGTTGTTAAAATAGTATAAAGCTACATTTATGTATCCAAAATGGCTATTGGCCCTTAATTAATTTTGTGGGGTATATTTTAGCATTAATAGATATTTAACATGTTACTCTATTCATATTTTAATACTTATTAATGTGTACAGAGCAATATAATTGAGATTGATACCTATAATAATAATAATAATTATTATTATTATTAGTAGTATTTTTATTACTGAGTTTCTATAATACTGGGTCCCATTGTAGCTACAACTGATTTTAAGTCAAATTTTTGGAACCAGCTAGAAATGTAACTGTAGTTACATGAACCTCTTTTATTGCTACAATAATTTTAGCTAACCATATTCTCAGGTATTTTAGCGATAACACTGTTTTACGCAATGGACTTGACACTTGTCGCTGGTTCCGTAATTTTGACTTACAATCAATTGTATCTACAACTGTTCTGTGCAACGGCCCCCTGATTTGTCAGTTTGAATTCCCGATTTCAGATTTGTACTTAATGGATTGTCTAATCATGAGTGATCTATGGAGCAATTGTCTACACCTCTTGTGACAAGAATTAGTGATATTATTTATGACTACTTTATGGCTGTATTTTCAACAGTGCTGTACTGCCTATTCAAACCAGGGTCCGGCTGCACGACACTCTCGTAGGCTACAATGGTTGTAGGGACTTACAACTGCCGTTACAATAGCTGTAGCGCTGTCGTATTCAGATAGCCTACAAGAGCTTCGTGCAACCCAATTCCAATTGTAGAAGACTCTACAATTGGACTTACAACTATTGCAGTACTACAAGAGTGTCGTGCAACTGGACCCAGGGGTGCGATAAGCTTACACTATTTTTAACTACATAGTACTTTGTAGTGCTATGAAAGCAGCTCAGCCAGCATACGTAGTAATATGTAGTGCTATTTTTCACTCTGGGTTTGGACCCCCGTAGTGTTTTGTAGAAACACCCAAAGCATGAAGCGAATTGACTGTACGTACGGGCAGACTGATTTGCTGTTAATTTGCTTTAATATAAGCCATTCAGCCAGTCACTACTTTGTCGAACAGTAGCGTTGTGTAGTGAATTGTAGTCCAGCCTGAACATAGCCCTACTAACTCTGAATGGATTGGCGCAATTGGGATTGGGAGATTGGGTAATCTTCAGACTTGGGAGGCAAAGGTCGCAAATTTAATCCTGCCATTTCAATTTATTGTTCACAGAAGTATAGGGATCTGTACTATTTTCAGTATACATGGAAGGAGATATTGATCATGCTTGGATACTGTTGTTTCTGTTTCAGAATGTGCTCGCAGCGTATTCCTACACGGAGATCGTTCATTCCAGCCCGGCCATCAAGAGCATAATGATAGTCATCGGCCACGTGGCCAAGGGAACAAAGTTCATGTTTAACACTAATCAGGTACGCTTTTTGTAACTATTGTAATCGCATATGTGGACTTAGCATTGCCAGTTTTTCCTGGTTAAACCATCACATTTTTCTTTATTAGTTATTTGATTCCCTGGTTTACATATCCATTTTTTGAAAATGCAAATTATTATTTTTATTATATTCTGCCAACAGTGTACTCGTCATAGGAAATTATGATAATAAACACTGCTGGAACAAGCCGTATATACCATCAATGAATATGAACAAGGAGACGTATACATTGAACCTGTAAGACTACAGGAAAAGACAATGGTTGATCCAAAATATCTCCAATTATTATTATTTTATATTAGACCCCACTGACTAATCAAAATATCAAATTATATATATTTTTATTTTCAACCCCCCTGACCCAAAATTACCACACAATTTTTTTTCTATAAATCAGGGAATCCAATAACTATGGCCTTGTTGTTGTTCACAATAACAACAACAACAACAACTATGGCCTTATTTGAATCCTTATTAGGTATAGTAGATTTTAGATAGAAGTGAAAGAATCTTGAAAGCTACTCTAAACCCCATTTCAACACACACACACAAAAGAAAATGTAAGTTTTCATCCGTCCCGGAAGCCTGGTATCAATGTTCGCGAAAGTTATCCTTCTGACGCAATATTGATAGGATGTGATGTCTGTGGCAATGCAGTTATCATCCTTGGTCCGGTGCTTGCAGGTTTACTGCAACATTCAGCACTTCGGATGTTGCAGTTTCCTCCTGCCCTAAACTGACAAGCCGTGATGTAAGTGAAAGAATCTTTAAAGCGGCTCTAAACCCCAATTCCAAAAATTTTAAATAAAATAAAATTGTAATATAATGGAACAGGCTGTCCTCGTTGCATGTGGGTGAAAGATTCCCACAGCACCGTTAAGCAACAATTGACTCGCTGACCTCGTGTCATGTATGGTACGTATAGCTGGATGTTGTTGTCTTTGGCAGGCCACACAGATCGCTCACCTGATGAAGGACTATGTGGAAGAGCTGCAGGCCCGAGGGATGTTGATCCACAGCGAGGGGACGCACCGCATGTCCTGCGCCATCGACCTGGACGAGACCGCCCTGCATAGGAACATCTTCGTGCAGCATCACTGAGGACCCAGACCAGCAACAGCCGTAGGATCTTGCAATGGAACTTCTTTGGGCAACATCTTTGAAGATACAGCCGAGCAACAGAAGTAGAATCCAGCAGAACACATCTCTGTGCATCATCTCTGAAGACATCTCCCAACATCTGATATTGGCTGAAATAATAGTGATATTTGAAGGACACTTTACTGCAGTGTTGTGGAACAACAGTCTTTGAAGGACACTTTACTGGGGTGTTGTGGAACAACAGTCTTTGAAGGACACTTTACTGAGGTGTTGTGGAACAACAGTCTTTGAAGGACACTTTACTGGGGTGTTGTGGAACAACAGATATAGGATGAATCATCCTGGTTTTTGCAGGAAGGTTTGCTGAAGATGTTGCCCAGACATAGGATGTGACGTAGTGGTCTTTGTACAGCATCACTGAGAATATGGCTCAACACCAGCCTTAGGATGCAATGTCACAGTTTTTATTTTGAAGGACACTTTGCTCTCAAGGATGTTCAGCAACAGATATAGAACATGACCACGTGCTTACGGTACAGCAATGCTGAAGACACAACACAAGATCTAGGATGCAGTTTTGTGCTGAATGGTTCAGTAACGCAGTTCCTCGCATTTTACCCAATTAGGACCACTGCCCACTGCAACAGCATCACAGTCACTGTTATACAGCATGTGTGTGTGTGTGTGTGTGTGTGTGTGTGTGTGTGTGTGTGTGTGTGTGTGTGCGTGAATGTGTTCTACATATTGTCTGAATGAATGGATGCAAGGTAGACTATTAGTCGTTGTCTTTCCATGAAGAGGTCTGTGAAGAATATATACAGTGCCCACTGCAACATCTGAACAAGTGTGTGTGTTCAGTGCTAAGGTGCCTGAAATTTGCTGTCGTGTATCATATGTATTGGATGTAGCTGATGTCAGTAGTGTTCTATGCACAGGATCAGTTGGCTGAGAACTTGGAAATTTGAATAATAATCCAATATTGATCACTGTCTGTGATTTCGGGGTCCATTGGAGGAAGTTCTGATGTTTCAAAAGGAGCCAGGTTTCACTTAGATATTTACGTTTAAGTGGACTTAAAAGAGTGAGGAATGTACTAACTTTCACTTTGTTGCAGTATTAAAGGCCAGGATGTGAATGTTAAATGAGGTGTGCATGGTGGCACGTTTTTCCCTGCACCTCAAGGTTGTATCTGTCACTGATGTTTCCCTGTACCAATTAATGTCACTGATGTTTCCCTGTACCATTTCCATTAATTCAGCATCTGTGTCTGGCAATCTACCAGGTACGTGGTACAACACAGTGTATATCCATCCCTGAGAAAGCTAGCGATGAGAAAAGGAGTCATCAGGAATTTTCATTTCCAAGATGTCTGGTCTAGGACACTTCCAAGTAACAATTGCTCAGGGAATTCCATCGAGAAATATCCACTGTTGCTAACAAAGCTGATCAGGTGTCATGTTCCAGAAGTTACCATATACTCGAGGATGATAATCTTCTGCAAATTCATGGATTTTGAGGCTCTAAGGTTGATCTAGCAAATCTGGCAATGGCCTTCAGTCCCTGTATCCTGGTTGTTTCTGCCAAAAACACAATTTCCCATTCTCGTCCCTGTATCCATAACATCATTTAAACCTTCAGGGAGGAATGTTTTTACTCTTTCGGCATCATAAAAATGTCCCTCCATGACAGCTTAAAGGCATACAATCACGGGTTTGTTTACGTATTTTGTGGTCAAACATATTTTACATGAAAGTATGTATATTTGTAATGTATATTGGGTAACCAGCTACATTTTCTGCATATCCCATTGGTTTTCAATATTTTTATATTTTAAAATTTTTTTAGTCGTGAAAGGTGATTAGAGTTATGCCCCTTAGTCTATTAAGCTATAGAAATTTGAGATATATTAGTCTATTAAGCTATAGAAATTTGAGATATATTACAATACATTACCAACTGATTATTCAGGGTTTACCGGAAACGGAAACTGCAATGGAATTTTACCTGTCCTACAACTGTGAAAAGATAATTGGAGGTACGACAGTAATTATATGTATGCTAAGTGCATGTACTTTGCATTTTTAACTCCAATTCGATCCAAAATGATCTTAATCTGTGATTGCATGCCATTAACGATGTCATTACGTATACAATATCTTTGGGAACGTAGCCCCAGAAATGTACATTTCAATATCTCATATTTTATTATTTCCCACCTCTGGTTTGTTATATTCCTCCTGTCACATTTCCATTTTGAAAATTCAGGTTTTTAATGTCGTACTAGATCGGTGTTTTCAGAAACTTGCCATATGTCATTACCAAAAAGGATTGACATCAAAGGTTTTGATCACTTATCATGTGAATTTTCCAAAGAATTGACGTCCGATTACCGTATTGTATGCAACGTTGGGTATTTCTCATCCTCTGAAATATTCCATGTACGCGAAGTGTGATTATATTATTGACACTAGACCAGGGATGAATGAGCTATTCAGTGGCTACATCTCGGCAGTTCACATTTGTCATTGAACCAATCTGTTTAAAACTCATAAAGGCGACCAAATAGTTTCTGAGTGAGCGAAATCGTGCATGAACGCAGCCTTGCGTGTCCAAGGTTTGACAGCTGGTTATCAATCATCTATAGAGCCTTGAACCATGGGACCTTTTTCTGTTCACGAGCAGTTACAGTGAGAGTTAGTAGAGCAAAGAACAAGGCAATGCCAGTGAGTCGGATTGAACAACGACCGTGCTACCAGGGATATAGGGCAAAGGTCATTGTGGCTCTATCTTCAGGAAATATGTCAAAAATGTCTGGGGCCAATTTTCAGGGAACATAATAATAATAATAAAAATAGTAATAATGATAATAATAATAATTATTAATAATAATAATTATTAATAATAATGTTCACATTTATATGGTGCCAAGTCCACGCTCAAAAGCATGCTCATAGCTCTACATCTCAAAAGCTCTGCATGTCAACTTTCAGGGAACACCTCAAAATATCTGGGACAATTTTCAGGGAGCATCTCAAAACATCTGCTGACAGATTAAAAGAAAAATAAGTTAGATCTAGAACCAAACATTCACCCACCATACCCCAACCCACCTAGAATAACGTAGCACTAGGAGACAACCATTTAACATGAGCCATCATGTTAAAATTAGAATACAATAATGATAAAAAAATGCTCGTATATCTTTTATTAAAATGATTCATTCTACTTGTCATCCTATAGGTAGGTTACCAGTGGTTACAGGTTTAGTAGCCTGAAGTCAAATCTATTAATGGATGTTATTGATCAAACAATGAACAATCTGTGGTAACAACATGAATAGCTAATGTTCATTGTAGTACTGAAAAGTGACTCAGCATCTGTCTTATATAAGGACAAAGGAAGCAAACCTTTTGTGTTCATATATTTGTGCAGAGAGTGTATCAAAAACCACCATGGTTTCCTCAGATTGTTATCACATCATGTGAGACGTATGCAAACATATTAATAAATTTTTCATGAACGGTTCAAAACTGCCGGGGATTGCTTGAACCGATACTATCCCTTAGGTGGTCCAAAAATGCATTTATTATTTTCAAATAGAACTCTGTGTATTTTTTATTAATTTTTTTCCGATGATGACACTGATTATCCATTTTCTGAGGTTCTTCAGTTTCCAAATCCTCTGGCACAGATACAAGGTATCCCATTCAGCATATTATATATCTGTATGTATCTGTGATAATGTGTGACCATTTTGTATATGTCATGTTGTAAACATAATCAATCATTGAATGTACATGTACATGAAAAGTTAGGATGCTCGTTGAGGAAGATCATGAATTGAAAACAACATGTCTTTTTCACATTTATCAAGTTTAATTTATTATCCAATATTAATATATAACCTTGTACATTTATCTGTAAATTTGTTATATTAGGTATATCATGTAAATCCAAAGACATCTTTGCTCCATGAATAGAGGCCTTCTTTGTAACAGTTTGTTTCATGTTGAAATGACTCTTTGAATTTGAGTTAGTCCTTAATTGTTAAAGACTTTGGTGGCATTTTTTCCCCTCTGTTTTAATAATTTATTTTCTCTTAAATTTGGAGAAAATACCACTTCAACGTTGTACATTTGAATGTTAAAGGAAATATTAAAAATATCAGATGAAAAGAATCCACCAATGTCTTTTACAGGGACTAAATTTGAGAAAGAACTACTGTTTTGAAAATATTGTGATTTTTGTTCAACATTGCGTAATAACCTTGTTTAAAGTTGCGTAATAACTATAAGATATCCTACATGTGTTCAACGGTGTATAATTCATTTTGCTTCCAAATATGATTGATATATGACATGTGTTATATTTGTTTGTACATTTTGTAAGCACCAATATTGCTGCCTTATCATGCTTTGTTTCAAGATCAAATCCACTGAATATATGCCATAATAGACAAATGTTCGAAACATTACAAGGAATCTCGTGTGTCCATTCTTAAGATATATTTGAATCAAAGCTTTTTTTCTCTCACTTTGTATACCAGTTGTCTCATGTCTTCATGATGTTCACATTCATAATAATAATACAACATTCTCAAAATTCATTAATAATAATAATACAACATTCTCACAATTCATTTAGACCTCTGCTCTTTACAATTATGTAAGTTGTCAATATTTTTGTGAAAATGGTCATATCATTCTATTATGCGTGCCAATGTAGTTTTTACTATTTTAGGACAATCACTGTCTCCCAATTATAATTTGTTATGGAATTAATTTGTTTCATTAATATCCAGCTCCTATTACTATAAGTATTCATTTCAACTAGGAGTATTGCCATAATGTTCATATAATCAATCCTCTAATAGTGTGAACGCGTTAATTACAATTAATAGTTATTTTCAACAAAACAAACAAAAACATTTTTAATCAATTGAAATTTTATAATTATTCGAACAAGTTTCTAATTATTTGAACAATATATTTTCAACCAGGTATATTGCCGTATTGCTCATATTATCAATCCTTTACTAGTTTGAACACTTTAATTGCAATAAAAAGTTATTTTCAACCCCCAAAATACGACATTTTTAATCATTGAAATTTTCTAATCGAACAATTTTCTAATTATTTGAAGAATTTTCTAATTATTTGAAGAATTTTCTGAACATGTTTCTAATTATTTCAAGAATTTTCTGAACAAGTTTATAATTATTTGAACAAATTTATAATTATTTGAACAATTATTTTCTGTCATTTCTTTTACTGCTTCCTCATTTTAATGGGCTGATTCTGTATCTATACATTGGCAAGAAGCCTAAATGTTATTTGAAAATACAGTAATTCTCAGACCATAGTTATTTGATTCCCTGGTTTACGGATTTTTCTGTGATCATTTTGGCTCAGGCGGTCGAAAATATAAATAAATATAATTTGATATATTGGCCAGTCGGTCGGGTCCAGTGTAAACAAAATAATAATAATTGGCGATTATGAAAGGTTGGTTGACAGAAAATACTTTTGTCTTACATATTTACCAGTAAGCAATCAAATTGGCTTCAAAACCATTGCCAGCCTGTCTTTGATGTCCAATGATGGTCTGTATGACTTGTTCCTTTACCATTTATTATTATTATTTTCTAATATCTAGTACACTGTCGGAGGAATATAATACAAATAATTATTGTATATTTTCCAAACTGGAAAAAAATCGGTCGGAGGAACCATGGAATCAAATAACTTTAGCCTTACTTTAAAATAATTGCATATTTAGGTTAATTGTATAGCCTACACAAAACCCAAACCACTTGGATCTATGTATATTTCTACAGAAATTGTTCCTATTATTTGTTTATCATTATCAGTCCTATATCTCGCATTTTGTTTTCATGGTGTGAATTGATACCGGTTTTGCTATGGAAGTCATTTTTGTTGCTCTATCTATTATCTTTTAGTTTGAAGACAACTCTGTACAACAGCATTCTATAGTTTAACATGTCATTGTAATGGGATATATGTTCCATGCTCATCATTTCCTGTACCAGTGAATACATGAGGTGATTATGGATGACTTCCGGATCACATCTCAAAATATTGGTCCATGCAAGTGTCACTAGTTAAACATAGCTTCATATTCGTACACGTAGGGTGTGTTTAGCTATCTAAACGTTCTGGTAATGGCCCCCTTTACTATAGCACATTATATCCTGGTCGGGTATGGCCAGAATTGGAATGCCATTACCACGACAAGTAGGTAGTTGAACTATCATGGTGTGCCTTTAATTTTTCATTCATTAAATAACATTGTATTCGTCGCGTATGGGTGAAAATATTCCCGCTGCAACGTAAAAACACCCATTCATTCATTCATTCATTCCTTTCATTTTTTGTTGTTGCAATTTTCTAGTTTTGTATCTTTCGAAAAGTGTTGTTTCCAATGGAAAACACTTCACTACTTTGTCAGTTTTTTAAAAAACGATCTGAAAGGGGATGTGTCATTAAATGATGACCCTTCGAATATACAGACAATCAAAAGAAAGTACACCAACATCTAGGTTGGTGGGATACGCAGCTTGTATGAGATAGCCGATATTGGGAAGTTGTTCAGTACGTACGAGATAAAAAAAAAATGTTCTAATTTACATTCCAAAACTATCACAAGGCCAATGTCAATAGAAAGGAAATGGATCGTATTGCAGTTTACATATTTGGTATACTTCCATTGTTCCAATCTGGGTTTTGTATAAATATATACTATAAGTTGGTCAGTTAACAAGATCAAGATAGAATTCATTATGTTATTATTGTTTCTTAGTATATGTTATTTTATGCATGAATATGATGTCAATCGTATCAAGGAAAATGCATTGCGCTCGACCATTTCATTTAACTTTTGCTTTAACTTTCATTTATTACTTGGATGCAATGTTTTTAACGGGACCATCTTGACCAATAAGTCCATAACCAGTAACACAGGACTCGAATCATAATGCATCAGTATTTTATGTGATTGCTAAAATTGCCTATAATATAGAATAGATAGATGTACATTTATCATCCACAGTTAATAGTGCTGTTGAAAGTTCACTACATGGTTACTTTGGTTAGCATTGGTTGCAGCAGAGAATAATGTTTTGGAAGGGTTTGTTTTGATTGAATGTAGACTTGCCATTGCTACTGGTAAGTTATGAAAATATATTTCTTTGCAAGACTATTAGATTGCTGATAGAGTATACCTAGTCAAAAGTAAACATATCGAATATATTCGTAGAATCGTATGCATGATGTTTAAAGGTGGGTCTGTTGAATTGATATCAAACTGAATTCCACGTCGAGGAAACGCCACATGATTTATTTCTAAATCATGAGCCACTTCGCCCATCCCACTTTCTTTTGCTGTTCAGTGTGCCAATGCTCACAGTTCAAGAACACATTGATGTCTTATTTGTCGCCTAAAGATGTAGAAAGTTATGCTTCCATTTCTATGATAATTTTGTATTGATGGAAATGTCAGCTATGCAAGTTTTATATTTGCTTACGTTTCGGTGCTTCTATAAGGACATAAGAAAGATTACCACTAGATGTGGCATTTGAACAACCACGAAGATTATGGAACCATAATAATTATAGCCTTATAGCTATAGCCATAAACCTGGAACTTTTCATCCAATTATATTGACTTTTATATCATTTGCTGTTATCTGAAGCTCTTTCCATTATGATTTCCATATAAATAACAAATCAAATTCCGAGTTTGTTGTATGTTTGTGTTACGTAGTTGTCTTCTCACGTGTGTGAAACCAGCCGAAAATATTCACCAAAGGACTACGAACGAATATACTAGTGCCATAATGGCTTATCGTTCTCATAACTGTTAAATTTAGCCGGCCACAAGGAGATGTTACCATGACTAATGCAATACCGTACATGCTATTGATGACCGTACCTTAACCCAACACGTTTCGACAAAGTAACTAAACTTAATACGGTATGATGTATTCGATAGAGGCGGGTGGACTTCGGAACCAATGGTCCCGAGACGCGATATTAATAGGATGCACCCTCTGTAGAGTGGCAATGCAGATATCATCCTTGGTCTGTCACTATCAGCCGGTGCTCGCAGGTTGACTACCACATTCAGCGCTACAGATGTTGCGGGTTTCCTCCTGCCCTAAACCCCAATTCCAAAAGAGAAATGTACCAATATTCGATTTCGACAATTTAAATTGGTTTATTAAAATTATGCAGTTTTATGGCACGCCAAATTATCACAGATTGTTTTTCTCGGCGGCAACAAGAGTCACTGGAGCATGTACATTCGTTTGACCTTCTCAACGCCATGGAGAATGTAGAACCTATTGCCATTCCAAGTGCTAGAAGACTAGCGTGTGCATATTGCCATCTCATCCTACTGGGTGCTCATTTCCTGCTGGCTGAACAAGAGAATTTTCGAACAATTAATGTAAAGGATACGTTTCATCTGAGAATATGGTGCAACACCCAAATATGCGGACCCGGTACTGATTGACCTTTAACCTTGACGATCTCCATATAAATGCGGCACATTTTCACAGCTACAAACAGAATTCCTACCGCTAAACATCTGCGATTGAAACTACAATATCAAGTAGAAACAATTATAGAATAACTAATTTAGGGTAACAGAATTGTCCTTGTCATTGCAATAGCTTTTATGTCAAGTTGGTCATTCTATGCCATCACCATTCTACAGCCTAAATGTCCTTGCACACCAAAGGCGAATTTCGCGGCGACGAAACTCGGCGATTTACGTTCTGAGATAGAACCGTATCATTTATCTATATGCTTACACACCAAAAGCGAAATTCACAACGACAACTTTCAAAATAATCAGTTCATATCTTTTTGTTGTCGCCGCTGATTGTCGCGGCGATAAATCGCTCGCCTCTGGTGTGTAACGAACATTTACACTCATTTTCACTTGTATGTTCTACCAACAGCATTCAAAATTAAAATTCCATTTGCAAAATGATAAACGTGTTGTAACCTCGAACGATGATTGCTCTATTTCAGTTGACATTCATTACAGATATTTTAATCAATTTGTTTGATAATTCGCATTTTAGGCGACGCGTTATCTCAACGTTTGTGGAACTATGACACGCCTACTTTCATTGAATAAATGTTGCTCTAATTTAAAGTATGATGCTTTAAAACCATACAGTAACCTGCAGGAGTTGCCCAAACCATTGAAATCTGGTGGTGTGGGTCCAAATATCTAAACAAAAATTGCCTGTACGGTATCGGTAGGTCACGTTCCTGTACATAGTGTGTGTTGAAAGGATATGGTGAAACAGTGACACGGTGACACACATTGTATAGTACTGCACATTATACCGATGGTTTACATGAAGACTATGGCAGCCAAGCGTGACACCGGTCTTGTGTGCTGTTATTTAGCTATTACTTTGGGTGTATACATAATCATTTGCTGAGTAGAGCCCGGACGAAGACTACTGCGTGATACAGGTACGTCGCCTTCAATACCAAAAGGAGAAGCTAACTGATTACATCTTCATTAATCATAGAAAGAAGTAGCATGCTTCTTGATAAATTAAAGTGTGACTAGATTTATTAAGTTTATTTCCTTCTGCAATAATGTTAACAATTTATTCTCGACGGATCTAATCCAAGTCGTTGAAAACACGACGATAGCCATTCCTCGATGTTTGGAAACGCTGCAATTTCTTGTACCTAACGTTGCTTACATTATTAATGATTTTGAAAGTTCATGTTCAAATATATGTTTAATGTTAGCATTGCCTTCTATATATCGTTGCGAATCCATCAATTGCTATAAAGATGTTTATTATTTTATGTTGTATCTGTTATGTTACATATTTCAATTCTAAACACTGATAATGTTGAGTGGCATTTTCAAACCTCTATGTGGACTAAAGCGCTTTAGAAGTTATTATTATTATTATTATTATTAGTAGTAGTAGTAGTAGTAGTAGT
>JAUTBT010056817.1:7320-33709 GCA_032361225.1 Lepetodrilus schrolli | reverse complement strand
GATGATAACTGCATTGCCACTCTACAGACATTGCATCCTATCAATATTGCGTCAGAAAGGTAACTTTCGCGAACATTGATGCTGGGCCCCCGGGGCGGGATTTGAGCCTGGAACCTTTGGCTCCGAAGTCCAACGTTCTACCACTGCGCTACCACCCGCCCCTTTTCAGGCCTGCACACAAATTCAGCATAATAAATGTATCTACCTTCATTGGCAGTACATATAATTGATTATTCTAAAGATAAATAGAGAATATTTAATTGGGTTTCTCAAATAGCATGTCTATTTTATATATAATAAAATAATCTGGTAATAGGTATGGATCATGTATGGATGGTTATATACTTATGAAGTCTGAGCACTGATGGTGGTTATACATACAGGTTTGTGTGACCTCCTCTCGAAGATCAATCTTCCGACGCAGGATGTGATGGTATGTGAACCCCACATCATGAACCAGGCCATTGAGCTGTTGTGATTGGTATGTTTTCTGAAGATAGAAAGGACTTCATGGTTATCGGTCATCCTTGCTATTGGATCAGTCATCTTGGACTTGTGCTATGGGACTCGGCTCTCAGAGTTTTAGAATAATATTCTATTTCTTATTTTATATTTTATTTAGGCCATAGATATTTGATTCCCTGGTTTTCGGTGATAATTTTATCTTCGGTGGTAGAAAATATAAATAAATATAATTTGATATTTGGGCCAGTTGGTCAGGCCCAATATAAAAATAATAATAATTGGAGATTATGAATGGTCTGTTGACAGAATATAAGTATAATTTGTCAATATAATTGTCAATAATTGTTATAAACACCAGTACGCATAAATTGTTCAGATTTGAATGCACAATTATTTTCAAAGTACTGCTTGTCAATACTAGTATTAGTTATAAATTAGACTTTTGTTATACGTATTGACACCAGTAAGCAAATAATTGGTTTTGACTTTGTGTCAACCATTGCCTGCTGGTCTTTCTTCATGCCCAGTGATGGTTTATACGACTTGTTCCTTCACCATTTATTATTATAATTTTCTAAAGGCTAGTACACTGTGGGTGGAATATAATAAAAATAATTATTTTTATTTTCCAATGTTAAAATAATCAAGTCAGCGGATCCATAAACCAGGGAATCAAATAACCAGATATTTATACAAAGGAAAACAGTTATTTGGCCAGTGCCTTGCAAGAGGAAATCCATAATCCATAAATAATCACGATGATCATCTTGGTGCAAATCCCAGAATATTAAGGAACTTTAAAGGCACGCTGCCAATATGTGGACAAGTGTCTGTCATCATATGACTACATAGAATGGCTATTGTGATTGCTATTTAATATCTGTTCCATTGTTCATCTGTTGCAGTGCCAGTAGTATATCTTTCCATATATTAATATGAACAAACAATAAAACATATAATTTTTGAGTTGTGAAGAACACTGTTATGACAGCATCGCAGTAAATAAGCAGCAGAGTAAGCAGAGGAGTAATGGATTAGTCAGATATCCACCGATTCGGGATAAGACACCCGCATGGGCCCAAATATTGGGGGAAGATTTGGAAAATTTCACCTCGGCCGCAAGGATGCCATGGTTATCCTGTGGGTCCCTTGGATAATAGTTCCCGATGTGTCTTATAATTTTTTACTGGCTGAAAGCCTGTAGACATGTATGATTTTGGGATGGAATTTCAGGCCCCTCAAATCGTACGGCGCCCATAGGATTTCCAAGATCATCGTACAAGTATCTTACGATGACCTCATGAGCGCCTTGCGATTGGAGTTGAAAAAAATTGAAAGGGCACTGCATGGGCCCAGCCAAATATGTGACTGCTACACACGGATGCTGCAGACCCCTGCGATACCCCTCTGAGTTCCCCAAATCTTAGAATTCCGCTGTAGGTATAAACATTCGTAAATTGTCCGGTGGATATGTGACTATAGCATAAGCCTGCCTATGGCAGCAGAACACAGAACACTGGTTGAAGCCGTTATCCACATCCACATGTCTATGCTGTATAGTAGTGGTTGCAATGGATTGTGCGATAAACCCACTAACACTTTTGGCCAATGGTATGATCAAACAATATTTATTTTTCAAGATTTACAATCATCTGGGACTGACCAACAGGCAGTTAAACACCTTTATCAAGGCCACTCCCATGTTAACATAGAACAATTTCAATATAAATCAATACATGTGTAGCCTGGTGTGATATAAGATGCTCCTACTGGTCTCGGCCAGCGGGGTTACCCCTTTGGCTCATTCGGTACACAATCCAGCAACTTGGGTTCGAATCCCAGGATCGGCATGATCCTCTGTTACAATGGCGCCCAACGTGGGCCCGAGTTGTTCCCGGTTAACATCTCTCAGAATTGTTGGACTGAGAATTCCTAGCTTCCTGGTGGCTCAGATAGAAGTGACTGGAATAGTAACTCGAGGACGTCACCACGTGGAGGGGGAGAATGTAGCCGGGTGTGAATCAGATGCTCCTACTGGTCTCAGCCAGCCGGGTTACCCCTTTGGCTCAAATTTGGTAGAGCATTGGACTCACAATCCAGCAACTCGGGTTCAAATCCCAGGATCGGCATGATCCTCTGTTACACATGCAATGTAACTTTCCCCAGCAACATCAAACAATATCTTCCTATATGCCAGTGGAAATGGTTGAGTATTTACCCTGTTCATGAAGCAGACAACAATTCATGTTGTTGATGAATGACTAATAAGGTGGTGCAAAGAATATAAAATCTACTATAGCAATAAAGCACATTGGTGGAATCAAATTCATCAAACAATGTATGCTTTTTAAAAAGTACAAATATGACAATTCTAAAAATCAGAATAGAAAAATAAATTAATATTTTCAAAATAAAGAAAACGGAAATTGAGATAAAAATTGGTAAATCAGATTAAACATGAGAAGTGGAGGGGCACATTACTGAATAGCTAACATTTACACAACAATAGTGATTCGCACAGCTGGTGTTCATTAATGAGTTACTGCACAACTGTCATACAAATTGCTTCTGAATATAACGTCATCTGTTATGGATTGTGTACTGTTAGCATATAACCAGCAATGAAAACATGATTGGTCCCTCTTATTAGTTAGGGAGGTGTGTGACCATCTCTCGCTGTTTATATGGGACATATGGAGAACCAACTCTCTTATTTGGCCTGAATACTTAAAAGTTGTCATAATCTCACTGTCTTAAATGGGACTTAGCCAAAAAGAAAACATAAATTATTAACAAAGCAAAAGCAATGTTTAATTTACTGCCTGTGAGTTCTTACCTGCCATTGTTGTATTTCCTTTAAACAAACACACATTTTATCATTGCAACTTGTGCAAACAAACAAAAAAGACATGAGATTATGATTTTAATATTATTATATTTGAACAGAAATAAACATTATGAATGAAAACATACAGCAATGAGCATGCCTTGACTTGAATTGTGCATATTTAGACTGTATACATTTAGTACTGTATACATTTAGTACTGTATACATGTTCATGAATATCATGAATGTTCCAGATGCTCACCTTGATGTCATGGTAGGCTTGTACCATAGCCTGAACCAGCGATTCACTGTCCAGGTATTCACAGACTTCCTAAAAATAACAACAAGACAGTATTTCAAGATCACCTCCAGATAATATTTATCAAGCATTTTGAGAGTTCATGAATGCACAATTTATTAATTATTTCACTTTGTTACCGTTTTTCGATTTGACCCCAGTCGTCAAACACAATCATGAGAAATGTGATGTCATCATTGATGCTGGTGTAACAAGTCGAACCTTCACAAACACGCTCTACCAACAGCAGTAACATTCAAACAAATGTGTCCATTATTTTAGATTACAAACGGAAACGGCGTAGTGAGTTAAAGGAACACGCTGCATCACTATATATCCTGAATACCGTAATTACTCTAATAGTTCATACAGGATAAAATAATTAAAATTTTTGCCGTTCGAATAATTAGAAAAATATGAAAATTTTAAATGACCCATGTTCGAATATTTAGGGACACCCAAATTAAAGTACAAAATATGTCTGTTTCTGGTGTGATTAACAGCACTCTGGTCATTATTATTTCATAGTAATACAGTGTAGTTTTATTTAGTACTGTTCTGAAGGATATTTACATAAACAGAATGCCCTGTACTTGTGTAAAAATTTGTCTACTTTGATAAAGAATTAATATGACTTGTCGATCAGTGAAAACCCAGTTAATGAAATCCAGCAAATCACTGTGATTATGAACCAATCAGATATTTGAAAAGCGATGTTGTTTCAAAGGAAATTAAGTTTGCAGGCTATTCAAATTAGCCCACACATTTTATGGATGATTGGTTTGTTTTTTTCATGGGATAACTTTAGGGTTTCATTTGAGTTCATTCATGAAGTGAATATGATCTATATGTTTGAAAACCTGTTACCTGAGGATATCCACACAGTATGTAAACATGTATATGTTTAAGCTGTTTAAATAAAACAGACATGAGAGTGTACAAGTATTGACGTGCACATGAACAAAGAAAACAATTGTAGAAATATAAACAAGGACATGATGAGGATTACTAATTCAATGACATATTTCTAATTGGCTCTCGGCCATTCACCACTAACCTCAGAAAATCATTAATTTGCCAATACACCTATGAAGTGCAAACAACAACAACATGGCAAATTTCATGTTTTTTGTACTTCCAATTCTTCATCACAACACCTGAACCATGCCAATAGATTGAATCCATGAAGAAAATGGACTCAAATTGGACCAAATTTCAGTCAGCACCTACTGTAATAAGTTTAACAGGCCATAGTCATTTTATTCCATGGTTTACAGATTTTTCAGTGATAATTTTGGCTCGTAGGTCGAAGATAAAAATAAATATTCTTTGATAGTTTGGCCAGTCAGTCAGGACCAATATAATAATAATAATAATTTGAGATTAAGAATGGTCTGTCGACAGAAAATACCTATAACTGATCAATATAATTGTCAAGAATTGCTATAGACACCAGTACACATAAGTTGTTCTGATTTGAATGCATAATTATTTTCAAAATACCACTTGTCAATAGCTGTAGTTATAATTAGACTTTTGTTGTAGATATTTACCAATAAGCAATCAAATTTGTTTATGTTAATGTTCATTGGTTTTATATGATTTGTTCCTTCACCATTTATCATAATAATTTTCAAAAGTCTAGTACACTATCGGCGGAATATAATAAAAAATAATTGTGTATATTTTCCAAAATGGAAAAAGTCGGGTCGGTGAATCAGTAAACCAGGAAATCAAATACATTTGGCCTTATCATAGGTTGAATTTTAAGATGAGTGTTGCATACATGCACATGCACATGCACATAAATCACTGGTACACATGCAAGCAATAGTATATCTATAGATAATAGATCACATTAATCAACAATGACAAGACTATGTATCTACTATGCAAACCAATGTCACTCATTAGGCATTCACCATAAAATAATTAATACAAAAAAATATATAATAATAATAATAATACTAATATTTTATGGCACTCCACACCATATAAGGGCAAGCTCAAAGCTCAAAGCACATAAGCATATGACTATAGTAATTGGGTATATATGTGGTAGTGTCAGAATTATCTGTACATAGGTGCATATATATGTTTTTACTTGTTGCCAAAATTAATTTCAACACCTGTGATGCATCTGCGAGAAGCGAAAGAAAAACAACTTTTGACTTCAATTTACAAATGAAACTGCATGACTAGACGACGTAATATTGAGCGTGAATGCGCAGTTGGCCGACGCACTGCAGGCACAATGGCATTGACTACAGAAATGGCATTCACACGCACCAGGAGGTCAATGAGACGATGTGTTGCAGTTGTGAATGCCAGAGGAGGACACACGGCATACATGTTACACACATCTTTTTCAACCCGTTATCATTCATGTCTATTGACTGTGAATTTGTTTGGGACCCCCTTCGGCTGTTATGTAAATCTATTCTGACCTGTTTTTAAAAATTTTATTACATTTTTTTAATTGGGGTTTTAAGTCGCTTTCAAGATTCTTTCACTTATATCAATACTTGTCAATTTAGGGCAGGAGGAAACCCACAACATCCGTAGCGCTGAATGTTGCAGTAAACCTGCAAGCATTGGCTGGTACTGACAAGACCAAGGATGATAACTGCATTGCCACTCTACAGACATCGCATCCTATCAATATCGCATCAGAAAGGTAACTTTCGTGAACATTGATGCCGGGGCCCCAGCGGCAGGATTTGAACCTGGAACTTTGGTATGTTTGTTTGTTGGTCAGAATGTATTAATAACTGAACATTAAACACACTTATAATAATTCCTCAACATTCATAATTTCCGATAACCTGCAAATCAGATTACCAAACAAATAATATACTGTAAATAGCCACCTAGCAAATACCACATGTTGAACATATTATCACACACTATAGATATATTCATACACATGTGCTCCAGCTCAGGGGTAGCTGCCAAAGATGACATATATCAGCTAACTAGAGGTCAATATGCTTCCACTTTCCTCTGACATCCCAAGAATCAAACATAACATATATTTATTATATTTGTCCATCATACAATTTCAAAAGTAATATAAAATGTACCTTATATATGTGTAATTTTAAGCAGTTTACAATACAAAAATAGTAAACATTTTAAGCACAAAAATAGAAAAAGCTTAAAATGAATTTGCATTTATACATATTTATGAAGAGGAATATTAACATTGACATGGCTGCACTCAGAAGATAAGGTGTTGTGTTGTGTTAATATTAATACACATCACATAAACAATATCTACCATCTAACATACCACTTTTTCCTTTGATAATCATACATGCTCTTATTTAATTATGAGTACTTAATTCATTGGCTTTGACCCAAATCCTTTAAGAGGAAAAACAGTGCATGTACTTGGTTCAAGGCTATCATTACTTGTGTTACATGATATGGTTTATCTGCATTAGGGTCATAGCTTGGAACTATAGGGTCAAAGGTCAAGAGCATGTTTCCTGGCCAACATAATGACCTTCAAAAGGAGTTTCATTAGCATTTTAATAGTTCAATATCCTGACTTATTTTAACCTTCCATATGCTGGAGGCAACTTGAGATGCCCTATGGAACATTTATTGCAATTAATCCAACAGAGAGGTTAATATTTGAAATATATTTTACTGGGTTATATGACATTTTACTCCAGTATTTTAGTACGATCACACTGCTTATAATGGAAGATGTTATGACTGGTGCTGGTAATGAGGTGAATTGTTGTTTTAGGTCACAACAGGAATCTCTGCTGGTAAACTAGGGGAGATAACTGCACAAAATGTACGCCAACTCTGCCATCCCAGCAACAGTAAAACTCACGACTTTCAGCCTTGTCATCTAAA
This sequence comes from Lepetodrilus schrolli, assembly GCA_032361225.1. NCBI lineage: Eukaryota > Metazoa > Mollusca > Gastropoda > Lepetellida > Lepetodrilidae > Lepetodrilus > Lepetodrilus schrolli. Next base: position 26,249 of record JAUTBT010056817.1, on the reverse strand, counting down.
ACACTAACCACTGTCCCTCCCACCTCTAGTTTTAATTATACCTCAGCGAGAGGCACGAGCGACATACATCAGCTCGGATCCTGGCTAATGGGGTATTTTGTGACACGTTACATCTCCTTCCACCACTGATGTTTCCATTTACATACTGGACGGAAATAGCAGGCAGATAAAAGTGCTGCCAAAGATAAAAACACCACGTTGTGTTAGATCCTTGATGACTGAGTGGGGTATCTGTATGCACATGTGACATTAGGAGTTGTGGGAGGGACCATTCCATCCTCTTAAGCGGATCTCTCAACCAACAAACCCACTGGCCTGAGTCAATAGAAAGTGACCCACATTAAACAAGGAGGTAAGTAAATCGCCATGTGTAGATCATTGCGACCAGGTATCAAAGCACCGAGATGAATGGCCATTATCATGCATGTATAGCTTCCACACACATTGTCTAGACAAATATACCACATGTACATTAATACTTCATACACATAAACCATAATATCGTTCACAATAGCACACCTATATCACAACTGCAATGTCTGGTGAGAAAAAGCTTAATTATCAGACAATGTCATGATGCAGATGGCAAAGAGCTTCCCCTTCTCCAGTGTCAAATCCCAAACAATGTTCATAACACTCCGATGGGCATCTCATCACATTCCTAACACACCCAGTGAGAGGAACATGGTTAAACATGGTTAAACAGATGTTTAACCAAGAGGAAGAATCAGGTTTGGTCATAGTGAGTTTGGTCATAAGAACCATGGAGTATTTCAGTAATTTGTAAATATCAGGACAGCCATTGATCAACAGCATTGAACTAAGGGGGATAACTGCATACAACTACATTGTATGCCATGCTCATGTTAAATAGAAGACATTCACCAACGTGGAGTCCAATGTTTGTTCAGAGAATTGCCTCTAGACTAATTCTGGCCCTTAATTAATTTTGTTGAGTATATTTGGGTTAAATTAAGGTCTGTGATGAAGACTATAGTATTGCATTCATCTGTTTTCCAAACCTGACTGGTATTTGTAGTGAAGAATTGCTTCTTCATGAAAACAACCCTACATAAAATTCATAAAACGGTGTATGTTCATTGGGGAAAAATTAGGAATTACATCGCTATGGTATCTGTTTACCAGGATCTCGTGACGCTCCTCATCTCATCTGTTGTAGCAACAAACATTACACACTTGAATCAGCATCAACGCATGCATACATATTAGCATTGGCCTCAGCATTCTAAACATACTGGGCTTGTAGAATATGTTGATTATAAATAGCAGGAAAGTATTAGGGCCGAAATGATCTACAATAATGGAATGCTGCTGTTTGAGGTTATTAATGTATTGTAGACCCACTGTGTATGTGGATATTCTATTTGGTTAGTCTTGCACGACAGTAGTCTGGGTTTTTTGTTTTTTAATTGGGGTTTAGAGTCGCTTTCAAGATTCTTTCACTTATATCACGACTTATCAATTTTAGGGCAGGAGGAAACCTGCAACATCCACAGTGCTGAATGTTGCAGTAAACCTGTGAGCACTGGCTGGTACTGACAAGACCAAGGATGATAACTGCATTGCCTCTTTACAGACATCGCATCTTATCAATATCATGTCATAAAGGTAACTTTCGCGAACTTTGATGCTGGGCCCTCTGGGTGGGATTTGAACCTGGAACCTTTGCCTTCGAAGTCCAACGTTCTACAACTGCGCTACCACCTGCCACAGTAGTCTGTAGTTAATCTGCAGTGATTGTAGTCTGTCATGTTGATAGTATATGGTTAGTCTAGCATAGTCTGTATAATTTTCTAGCACCACTGTATCTTCAATTAAAATATTTGTTTTAAAGCAAAATGACATAAAGTGAATTATTGTTTTACATCACAGCGGAAATCTTTCACCCTTACTAAAATTACATAAAAAGAAATTAATAAAATAATAATATTAAATCAAATCAAAATAAAATAACAATAAAATTTAATTATTCAAAAGTTCCTAGTCTGTGTCACACCTTGTTCTCACCCAAATACTTCTATTCAAAATATCACCCTAGACCAGATAAGCAAGTCTAGATTACTGGAGAACAAGATAAAGAATTACAGCGACTCCTTTCATATAAATTTAATACCCATCAATATAATTAATATTTAAACTATTTACTCACACTTGACATGGAACGTTAGATAACCATGCAGTTGTCCAACATCTGTGTGTGACCAATCTCCAATAATAAAAACAATAATAACATTTAATTATTCACAATATAAGGTCTTTATGCAACCAGAGCTGTACATGTTTAGACACTGCAGTGAGCGACACTTGGCATGGAACCTTAGATAACCAGGTTGTTGTCTCACACCTCAGTGACACCTGTTTCCAAACACCAGCATGCTTGGATTGCCCAGGTGGAGCAGGGTCACAGAAACAGAAGAAAACAAAGTACTTAAACCCTTAAATTGTATCAAATTCTATTCCACTGATTGGCTAATTGCTACACACAAACACCAACCAGAATAGTGTTGTACCAATACAGGGGGTGAAGGTCATTTCTCAAGCTACCACATCTCTGATGATAAATTTAAACCAATATTAATTTAATATTGGTTTTACTTGTAAATGTGTACCAATTATTAGAGATTAAGGCCATTTTTCAAGATATTTGGTTCCATGATTATTACTAAGTTAAATAAATAAAATGAAAAAGATTTATTACTGGTACTGTTTCTTTATAAACTCGGCAGAAAACAAGGTGGGAAGTCCCAAAGCTAGTCTGTGTCACACTATTCAAAATATCACTCTAGATAAGCAAGTCTAGATTACTGGAGAACAAGAGGGTAAATAATTTCAGCGGCTCCTTTCATATAAATACCTTTCTATAATACCAATCAGTATCATTTATATTTAAACTATTTACTTTCACCCTCTGAGAGTATGGATAGTCTAGCCCCAAACCACGTCCATGGCAAATAATAAATTGACCCCTGGACAAATAAATCAGTGGAATTCCATGGTTCCACAGAAAACTACCATGCCTGCAATACAAACACACATAGTTCTTCAAACTATTTAGTCACCAATTATAAATTTAAACCAATGTTAACCTTTTACTGGTTAATTGTTTCCTGGTAATTTTAAATGCTATGTAATTAGTTGTACTTAATTAGTATCTTTGACCCGTTTCTTGTATACATGATCATCCTGATCAGAATTTCCTTATCTCCAAAGAAGAGTGAAGAAAACTGTTCCCTTTCTTTGATCACAGTGGGAGATATTTTCTATCCAGTTAAGAACTCTTGAACTGTGAAACCACAGGAGATAGGAACAGGAGCTTGTGTGGTACCACTGATGCTGGTGAGAGGACACAGAACAGATCTGACACAGGAATCTGACACAGGAATCTGACACAGGAATCTGACACAGGAATCAGTCCTACAATACAGCACTGGATCTGGTTTCCAGTCTTATCTCCCCTCATCAACATCGCTATGTCTGCTGTCAGGCAGGACAAGAAATGGCAACTTAACACCTGAACTTTTAGGATGAAATGTTTTGTGGTGTTTATTGCTGTAACTACCTGTAGGAGAATCCATTGATTCCTTGGCCTTAAATTGTTGCCTTAATATCTGAACAAAAGTGGGTTCTTTTTGTTTGTAATTGTTTGGGCAATGAAAAAATTAAACCAATAGAATTGGAAAACAATGTGAATTAACCATCTCTCTTCTGAATACAACAAAGATGTCCTATAGATCAATGTTTGTTAATAATCCAGTAGGAACAGGGTTAATTAAATATCTGCATTGAAAAAGAAAGGTTTGATATTTAAACAAATGTAATTAACGTCATAAAATCTCTGAAACGATAACCCAACAAAGACTTCAATCTTTAAGCCAAGTAAAATGTAATGGATAGCAGCCTGGAATTCCTATGTTTTCACCCCAAATCAAGGCTGCTATCTGTGTAGACAGGAAGTAGTATATCATTCCAGCAGAATGCAATTAGCCAATAAACAAGCAAGGGCACACAGTTACTATCGAAAAAATGGATCTCAAGTCCAGATGATGCATGTACAATGACCATGGAGATGTACAGCTCTTATGTACATTGCGGAAAGAAATTGAGCACCTCATTTTATTCTGGAATTCCTGAGAAATGGTGGATGTGCAACTGAAGGAAGGGAAGAGTGGTAAAGAGCAAGATAGCAGTCCCATTCATCAAATGTCAAACTGACTCTGGAAACCTAGGCAAGAGACCCACCAGATGATGTAAATTCCATAAACAGGGATAGGATAAAACATATATATCACATATCTGTCTCCATCAGATAAAACAGTCTCTGCAATACGGCAGTCTTTTGCCAACACAAGAATTGGTGGGTCTACAGAGAAACTCAGTTAAGCAGATTGAGAAGAAAAACTTTTCTACGACCATCAGGCCCTCCAACTAAAATCATCTGAGGGACTACGAACACTGGACGAACAAAATAATTTTTCATTTTTTTTGTATTGTGGTTGTGAGTCGTTTTCAAAGATTCTTTCACTTATATCATGGCTTGTCAGTTTAGGGCAGGAGGAAAGCCACAACATCCATAGCACCCAATGTTGCAGTAAACCTGCAAGCGCCGGCTGGTACTGACAAGACCTAGGATGATAACTGCATTGCCACTCTACAGACATCGTATCCTATCAATATTGCGTCAGAAAGGTAACTTTCACGAACATTGATGCCGGGCTCCCGGGGGCAGGATTTGAACCTGGAACCTTTGGCTCCGAAGTCCAACGTTCTACCACTGTGCTACCAAAAGCACCCCCACCCCACTACCACCCACCCCGCTACCACCCACCCAATTGGACTAAAAATACTAAGGTTACTGATGACCAGTATGTCCAGCTAGCAATGCCATTGCTTTGACCCTCTCTGTGCTGGAGGCAACCAGAGATGCCCTAAATAGCCATGCCTGTGCCTCATCCAACAGGGAAAGAATTAATACTGCAGCCTGTTGCCAACATGGGCATGGTGGATCTACAGACGAGCTCAGATGAACGGATTGAAAAGAAACCTTTTCTACGACTCCAATTACAGATGACTTCAATATGTCCGCTGACATTGGTCTCACATGAATACAGCAGCCTGGTATCGTGAATCTACAGAGAAGCTCGGATGGAGAAATTTAGAATAAGCGCATTTCCACAGATGATTATAACATGTCCACCTGACAATTGCATCCAATTTCTTGCCAAGACCTTTCTTTCTCTCCACTTTATCTCCAACTGAAAATCTATAGTCGCAGTGCCAGTATGTTCCTGGCTTTCTTCTGAAATAGGTACTTCTCATTGCAATCAAGTGTGTACTGCTTGCCTTGCCAACTCTGGGATACAATGATACATTTATACAGTGGTAGGTGAGAAAGAGCCCAGTATATACAATAATAATAATAATAATAGTAGAACATTAATTTTTTTCAGGTAGTTGTCAAGCTGATTCCTCAGTGCTAGAGTGAATGAATACGTGAGTAAGTGAATGAATGAATAAATGAGTGAATGAATAAATGAGCAAGTGAGAAAGTTAACTAATGAGTGAGATGGAGGTTTTTGCGTCGTTTTACAAAGTATCAGCAATATCACTCTGATCTGTTTACAGTGGGATGAAAACCTGCAATTGCTTTATGTTAAGATAATACCTATAGGTAAATTGAGGATGCTAACTGTACATATGTAAACCACAGACATTGCAACACAATCTTCTAGCTTATAAAACTGATCTCAACTGCAGAGAAGATACCAGACCACCAAATGAGAATCGAACTCTAACCTACAGCTTCATGGTCCAACACACAACCTATTGCCCTATCTCACCATCTCACCACTTGCATTCCTTAGGAGTTTCACCTCCCACTCCTAAGTGCAAATCTATTTATTTTTAGAAGATGTGCGCTTTGATTTATAGATGTTAACTATTCCTTGCTGGTTTGATGAATGGGTGCAGTACCTTGCTGTGAGCCCTGTACATCACACTGGTGCCTGAAGCCAGATAGACTGATATTTCTAAGAAAATACACCAAGAAGCTGACTAGAATCACGTTTTGCTTTCCATTTGTCATTGTGATATCAGACAAATACTTACCACTGGAAAAGTTTCAAAAGCTACTTTTTTAATTTTTTTATCCCTGCTACAATCATTGCAACCAGGTTAAGAGTACAATGATCGCAGGTTGTGGTGATTGACTTTACATTGCAACTGGGTTAAGAGTACAATGATCGCAGGTTGTGGTGATTGTCTTTACATTGCAACTGGGTTAAGAGTACAATGATAGCAGGTTGTGGTGATTATCATTACATTGTTTTTGGTTTGTGGCATTCTTCCAAAGTATGGAAAATATCACTTCTATTTGCAACCTCGGCTGATTTTAGATATTTATCATTCCCTTTGTCAGTTGGGTTAATTTTCCCATGATAACTACCACATTTTACATTAGTTAAGGGAGTGAGTGAGTGATTATGGAGTTTGACGTCGCTGCGGGAATCTTTCACCCATTTGCGATGATGTTGAAGACAGCAATACAGCAATAGAATAAGACTAGATTACCTTCTCTCATTAATCCAGAAAGTATAAAGCGTTGATATCTACAGTTCTGTATTGCTTGATGATAATTACCATGTTACATGCCAGGTAAACCTAAAAGAACAGAGTGTTATTTCAGATGTTGCAGTTATGTAGCAGGCCTGTATGACCAGTTATTTCCCCGATGAGCAGCAAATTAAGATATAGTAAAGTCTAAATCTACAGTTCATTACATGTTCGTGTTTTTCCAAAACACTGCCAGGAAATTTCTCAACTCCCGTAGGAAAATAATTCCCCATAGCGAGACTAGGCTCGTGTCTACGCGTGGAGATATCGTAGCAGAGCCGAAGAGTGGGAGGAACTGTTTTGGTGAACTGGCATCCATCCATCCTTGTAATTTATCAAAATCTGAGGGAAACATGCCGGAACATGGCAGAACATGGTCATTAACTCCTCAGTTCTGTTCTAAGGCTGCTCTATTGTCAATTCTGCTCTTTTCAAAATTCTACATTTTACATACTGCTCCAATGTTATTTCTGCTCCAATTTCAGTTTTGCTCCAATGCCACTTTGTCTCCATTCAAAGTTTTGTTCCAATGTTAGTTATGCTCTAATTTCTGTTTTTTTCTCTCCAATGTTGGTTCTGCTCCATTCTCAGTTCTACCCTGATGTCACTCGTGCTCCGATCTCAGTTCTACTCTAATATCAGGTTTGCTACAATGTCAGTTTTGCTCCAATGTCACTTTGGCTCCATTAAAAGTTCTGTTCCAAAGTTAGTTATGCTCCAATGGCAGTTCTGTTCCAATGTCAGTTTTGCTCCAATATCAGTTCTGCTTCAATTTCAGTTCTACTTTCTCAATTCTTCCCTGATGTCACTCACGCTCCAATCTCACTTCCACTCCAATATCAGTTCCGCTCTATTGTCAGTGTTGAAGTAAACAAGGTGAGAAAGATAGATTGTCTATCATGGGTATATCACTGGAATATAGACAGCCACTTAATAAGATACACCTACACAAATTCTATTTTCAGTCCAAGTGAAACATAAAAATATCTAAATATTTCTTCATGTTTTGGCATGGTCTTGTATCTCTCTATTTCCATATGGCTCAGCTGACATTCTTTTGAGTTGTTCAAAATATAACTAAAATGAACAGACTGGTAACTTTAGTTGTCTTTATGATTAATGTAAATGACATAATGTATTTTAGATAAGAAAAAAATGTAATTAGATAAATAAATCTTGAATTACCTCACAGAAAGTTTCTTAATAACTTTCATAGTTTCATCATCTTTATCTGTGTATCAAAACTTTGTTTCACATGTATTTCAACAGCTTGTGAGAAAAATAACTGAAAAATTAAGCAAAAATAGTTCTTTAAGGAACAACATGTCAGCCATTCCTTTGAGGTATTCCTTCTGTTTAATATCAATTTGAAGGCTCTGGCGATATCCTGATCATTAGTCAATGTCAGCTAAACTTGAGACATTTCGGAGGCTACTTGCCAAACAACTTATCATGACAGAGCTCATTTACATACAATAAAACCAGCGGTGTCTACCTAGAGAAAATACTAACTTTGGAATGTTAACTAAATATAGAAGTGTGGTCCCGAGATTACACAACATATTGTGAATCATCTACTTATGTTTAAATAAATATTTCCCTGCTTTTACAATCTATTTTTATGTTTATCTAAATGCAAGAAATCTATTCTGTCCACCACACTATTTCTTTGCATTATCTTAGAAACACGACCATTTCTTCCTGACGTACATCTTCAGGGATGATTACTATACAAACACCTACAGTGAAATGTAATTATTTAATTTCCAAGTGCAAATTTGCCGGACCATTTTGTTTTTACTTCTCCTTTAATACGACTGCTTAATGAGATGTTTATCTGTGTGTAGAAGCACTGTTATCTTCTCCATGGATGCGGGATATATCTGGCATTCCTGGAGCCAGGTAACAGAGAATTCCTGCAGTTCTTGCCGACAGGTGTCGGTCCATGTATATATGTAATCTGATTGGACGAAGGCAAAGGCCAACCAGGTACACTTCAGAAGTGGGATTTGCCTCCCTTTCCGATTGTACTTGAGCGATTTGCTTAGCGGGCTGCTTGCAGTGGGAGTAGAAGCTGGAACAACTCCAGGCACTTGGCAGATCCCACTTTCTACATCTGTAGCAACTAAATTTGGCACTAGTCATATTGTCTGCATCTGTAGCAATCAACATTGGCACATTAGTCATATAGCCCAAATGAATAGTAATGTGCATAATGCTTTTGGTATTCCGAGGACTACGTGAAGCTTAGGATATCCTAGTAAAAAAATATTTACAATATGTTACCATTATGAAGACCTACTGCTCCGAAAAGTTAATTTTTAATTCTGCATCTGGTGCAGTAAACGTACACATAAAATTAACAAACACTCCCTTCTCTTTGCCATATTAACGGATTCTTACTTAGGACATAATGAGACACCACCCACCCACCCCCCCACCCTCCCCCACCCCCCACCCCCATCTTTAGGTACTAATACCTGTATAGTGGAGAAATGGCGTCCGGGGTATTAAAATTCAAAAGTCAATTTCTATTTCCTGTGAACCCGAATTGTTGTAGAATGTCCAAGAACTAACTACCTCTCCATACATCAATTTCTTGTTGAAATTTACCTCCCTTGCAGACTTGGGAAGTAATTTCCCTGAGAGCCGACAGTTACAACCATGCATGTCTGACAAATCAGCGATCACATGGCAAGGATGTCGTGGTTATCTCGTCATGAGGTCACCGATACGCAGAACTTGTGGAGAATTCATTATCATAATGTATCACAGTTTTTACGCAGACAAAACTATGACATGGTAATATGTCTGTCTGGATGGGAAAATAGCTTTAGGACTTGGCATAACAATGTAAGAACAAAGTGAATGTAGAGAAAGCAAGATGCTAAAATGTGAAATAGGGTGCAATAATAATGGACTGGTTGTAGAGATGTGAGAAGCAAACAGCTATCAGCCTCGGTTTACTGTAAGACATTACTGCAGTTATAATAACAAATAAATTGTACAAACTTGTTCCAAACTTTACTGCCAGCTTCCAATTCCAGACAAATTGTACAAACTTGTTCCATAACTTTATTGCCAGTTGTAATATAAGACTTACTCGAAAACCTTCCTATCAGCTTCTACTATTAAATACATTTACAAGATTCATCTTGGGCAATTTACCTTGGACAATTGTGCCTGACAGCAGAAAATCCAGTCAGGTCTTGGGTAGTTGGTATGGTAAGCATTAGAGTTATCTTAAGGTCAGAAATCTATTGTAGCAGAACCTAGCTGGGGAAAATCCACAATCTGATTATCAAGTGGTGATATATTTTTGCTGCATCTGTTTTCTTATGTAGCAAGCGATGTTGACGTGATATATAGCTTCTGTCTGGCGAGGATGTCGACATCTACAGACCAGTGGTCCTGGAATGTCTGAGGAATGTAGGTCATGATGTCATGTCAGTGTAGGGTTGTAAAACGATATGTTGTATATCTAGCACTCTCAGGAGTAATACTCCCACTGAGTACGTAGATGCCACCTATGTAAGATGATAAATTGTAGGTGAAAATTGTAGTAATGATTTCGGAATAAACATTAATTTGAGCGAGTGATTTGTTGCTTAACATCACAGCTGGAATCTTTCACCCATACACTATGATGAACAATAAGTCGTAATTTGAAGCAGTGTCATCAAATTGCAGAAGTATCAGGTATATATGGGTATATTGGGACTGAACTAAAACAGAACAATGAAGGGATAATAATGTAATACTTTGTAATTATTAATATTATTATTAATATTATTATTAATATTATTATTTATTTCATTAAAAAATAGTTTTAAAATATTATCATTATTAATTCTCATACTATAATTATTATGATATTTAAGGAATGACTGCTGAGTTATTAGCATTCATTGTGCCATGGGCCATGAAACTAAATTCCATTAATTAAGCGCGAAGCAATATTTTCAACCAGTGGTGCTATTTGATTATTATTATCATTATTATTATTATTATTATTTTTAATTTATTTGTATTATTCAAACATTGAACCGAAGAATTTAAAAAAATTTAAATCATTATTTTCATATTTAATCAAATCAAAATATTCTACCTCTACAGAGAAAAATAACGATCATTTGGCATTATATTCAACCAATGGCGCTATACTAGTATTGGACATATTCCAATACCCCCCACCATCATCCGCCGACAATGTCTTACTAGTTGTATAGAATTTCATCAATATGAAAAGAAAGACTGCGCTATCTGTTTATCAGGCTTAATATTCTCTGCAGTGTTTCCTGATGTGTTTCCTGACGTGTTTCCTTGTGTTTCTCTTGTAGATGCTTCCCACCTGGGAAAAGAGAATGTCTGGGAACTTGGGTATTCCTAGCACTGGCCAAAGGAAATACACACCTACATACAAATATACACACCGACATACATACACACACATACACAAACCAATATCTCACGTCGGCTATCTGCACCTGTTTGTGTCTCATCGTTCAGCTATATCAGTTTTATTCCTGTTGGATTAATCGCTATCTGGTGTTATTGGGCTCCTCATGTTGCCTACAGGATAGGAGAGGTTAAACGGAGAGTGCTGGTTAATGCTCATTTATCATATCTAATATCTGTCAATATTATCATAATTGGAAGTCAAGATGAAGATATCACTGGTGAGGTGGTATTCTGCTCGTCCATAATTTTCCATAGTTTGAAAGTTTATCAAAAGAATACAAGGATCTCAAAATAACTGTTCCAGACTTGTGTCAATACGGTTATTACCATCTGAGACAACTTCTAATGGTTTCTTAATTCTGTATTGTTAATTTAAATATTTCTTATTTAAATATAAATTTTGTATTCTAAAATCAATATGTTATTCTAAAATTAATATTTTATTCTAAAATGAAAATTTATATTCTAAAATGGAAAAAAAATAATTCTCTGTGCAAATTTAATTAATTACATATCTATAAAAATGGTGATTCAATTCATCATTGGCCCTCACATTACCTGAACAGTATCTTGGCAACCCATATAAATAAATTCCTAGGATAACTGCAATAGATGCCTGTGGATGCACATACATGTAATATAGGTATTGTCATCAATAGCTGTGCATTGTTTACCATTGCCACTGCAGTGACTTGCACAAACGCTACACCTGGTGCCCATGTGCACAGAACGTGCGCAGAACGTGCGCAGAAGATGCACCACAACAAATGCCATAAAATTCATAAAATACAAATGAACTCCAGTCATAGACTGCACTATGCTGCATCCCTTGCTGCCGTTGTCTTCATGATTTATTCCAGAATGGAAGAATTACCAGAGAATGTTTGATGAATCTCTCAATTTACTGCAAGCGTGTTTGCAGATGTTCAGAACTGCATTTCTGTACATCTTAGCCAGAATTTCAAGAGCTTAGCAGTTAGCATCAGACAGATTTATGAGGTGCAAATTTAGCAACATTTTAACCAATGTAATATCAGTAGTAGTTATAACATGGGTCGCAAGTAAAGCAACATCTGTCAGAACTGTAATAGTCGGAACTGGAATAGATGCATACCCAAGACTGTCTCTAGCTAAATGTTGCCATGTTGACTCATGTGTGAACCTAGGTAGTAATCCAGATTGTTTGGAGACGTCATCGACCCGTGCAATGACGTCATGAGATTAGCAGCTAATATGTTAGTTGCAATTAGAGCCTATTTCAACATTTTTACAGATTTGTGGAATGATTCACTCCTGATGTGCTATTCCCGACGTGCAGGTGGTATTTTCGCATACAAATTTCAAATATTTTCTGATTATATGTAATTTTTCTGTTGCCATGTTTGTTTGTTTTTCTCAGAAATATAGAAATATTTTTCATTTTTCATTGAGACTACAAAACCAAACCAGAAAATGTGGTAAATACTGAATTTCAGGTCAACTACTTTCACCTGACCTCAACAGAGGTCAAATGGCATAAATGGGCCAATAAAATAGTGCCTTATCAGATAGTCTCCAATTAAGTCTAACAGCCTAACTATGTGTTGAGTATCACCATGGTAACAAGGTAGATAAAAATCATGAGATGTAAACAAAAAGGGAAACAACCTTTAAAAGGTCAAATACAATAGGCAATAAACAGAATAAGTAGTGAGAAACTCGTATCAGGCAAAATAACAATGGTCCATAGCAAAATCTAAGGCAAAATATTTCCATGGATTGGACAATTTCATGCAAAAATCTAAAATTAAAAATTTTGAATAGATAGTACAGAATCATAGATTAATAATTTTGGTATTTAATTCTATGAAGTATTTACCAAGATAACCTACCAAATATGGGTACCAATGCATTTCTTGCCAAATATTAGTTGTAACAGCAATTGGTGAATTAGGCTAAATTATTACAATGACTATTACCTAAACAGAGAGTGTGAGTGGTTTGTTGCTTACCATTTCACTAAACTGTAATACATCTGAAATTTGTTTAAATGAGGTGGATTTTTTTGGGTTGTCTAAAATATGCCCTTTCCAACATCTGTGCCTCAAATTATAGTGCATAATGCCAAAATATCTATTTCTAAAGTTTTGCTTTCTTGCAAAGAGTTAACATCACTGTCAGAAATAGCTGGTTTATACAACAGCCCCTGACTTGACACTGATGTGTGGTGAGAGGTATACAACAGTAGGCTGTGGATTGAAATGTCATCTCACCATTGTATCATATAACTAGAACATAGGTCACCATTATTTTCGGCCTCGCTTTATCTCAGAGCAACTGCATGCAATTATCATAAGGGTGCTGGAGCATCAAATACACAGATCGGTGACAGCTAACCAACCCAGAAGTTATGAAACGTTTTTCGAGTACTATTTGATACTCAACTTGTAGTTTGCATTGGGATTTAAGCCCAATGAAACCTTTTTCGAGTTTGATTCAATACTCAGCTCACATTTTGCATTGGGATGTGAGCACAAACTTGGGTTGATACTGAATCATACTCAAAACTATTTCATAACCTCGGAGCCAGGATATTGCTGATAGATAGTGCCAGGTAATATTTTGTATATTGTTCTGACATGTGGACACAATCTGCCAGAGGAGAACGTGTAGAAACCAGCAGATTATTGTTGCAGGTGATGAGTTGGAGGCCATTAGACGGACAATGAGATCCACGTGCAAAAATAATCTGGCTGTTTGAGTAGATTCTCTGGCTGAAATCAAAGTGAGTGATGCTACCCAATAGTCACAAGAAATGCCCGAGTGATTTCACATATAAAAATATTCAGTACAGTATGAAAAATGAGCAGAAGAATACAAGATATTCTTATAGACATTGCAGCTTAGAATGGGATTCAAACCAAAGATTTTTGGAATTGTAGTTCATTGCACTATACCATCAGATTCTATGATTACATGAAATCATTCTTTACAATAGTCACAAAATATTGATTAGAAAGGAGAAATTGTGCAATATTTTTTTCCCCATAAACGATAAGTAAGCCATGGCATTGCAATATAATCCAAATTAAACTGACAGTGTCACTTTAAAAATATTTAAAAAAAATTAAAATAAAGAATTATTCTCTTACTTGAGTCCCCATCTATTAAAGGCATACATCACCATTGGCTCTATGTAAGACTCGGAAATAAACTCCGTGACTCTGAGAAGAGTCGGAAAAATTCCATCACAGATTCACTGAACCGTTCCAGAGTTGAAAATCATCCGAGAGATATTCCTAATTAATTCTAGGTGAATTCCGTTTTTGATGAAAGTTATTGTCATTCAACAGAGATGACAGTCACACATCTGATAGTCAGATGGAAGTGGTGTACGAGTCACAAGTCAGATTGATGCAGTGTCACGGTTTGTGTCACACAAGTCTCATATAGGTATCCCCATCAGCATCCAACACACAGGTAGCTCTCCACTGTCTGGTCCATGACACAGGAGCAAGGAAGAGCTGGGAGCTACACAAACTCCCAGCATGACTGGCAACAAAGTATATTACACATGAGAGATAGTATCTCGGAACTGTAGTGAGTTCCTAATCTCCAGTTGTCCAGTCCACTACAAGTGACATCTATGCAGCAGATGCGGAATACCTGAAGCAGGGGCCATTCCGTTCTCAGGGGAAATGAGTGGTATCCTGTCGATCTCACGATCAAATTCTGATGTATTGGCAATTAAACTCCTTTGTTGCTTTGTAATGAACAATACTGATTGCAGATGACAAAGGCAAGGCTGGGGTTATCAGCATGACAACTGGCGTCTGCTACTTGATGTTTGTCCAGACACAGCAACTCTACACCCCTGCAGGTCAATGGAACGGTCGATGGGAAACACAATGTTTGCAGACTGCTGTTTGCATCTATGAAATCAGGTAGGGCTAGACATCATGATCTCACTGGGACAAGCTAAGCATAGCAATGTAGCCAGAAACCACTTGGAGAGGTGTGACAATGTACAACTTGAAGTGCATCAGATGCATCATTTTATAGCAGACTCCACTCAGTATTGAAGTATCATTGGCCTACAGGACAAGTTTTGATCATGGGACAAGTTTTGATCAGAGAGCAAGTTTTGGCCAGAGGGCAAGGATCGACCACAGACTGGTGTGTTGACATGGCAGATAATCAAATAACAGCAGCCAGGCAACAATCTCTCCTTCCTGCTCCCAATGTTGCCATATCAAATTGCCCAATATTGCCACATTGGGTTACCCACACGTTCCCCCATCTCGACATCCCCAGCAACATGGGCTAATCTCTGAACGGTCACATGCCCCCCACATAGAACATGTGTCATAACTGTCACACCAACACATGACCCCATTGTTTTGACAGCTCTCAATAATAATTATGTACCATGACAGTAGGGTTAACTGGGGTATAAGTACTCATACCTATTAACCTATGTACCGTGCCCTTGTATCGAGTCGTGGAATATTGGACTGAAACCAGTCAGGGCTGCTAAAGTAGTCTCCCTTTGCTGGAGTTGATTATCATTTGCTGTACATGTATGCCACACACCCCTAACCGCTCACAGATCCGGTCAATACAACTTCAGGATTTATACGAAGCATCTACAAACATTTACTGGAAACAAGGCAAATGAAAATTACAAAAACAAAATGATGAACATTTTAAATCCTCACCTATCATGCATTTCTTCATCCTCGTCATTGTCATTCATGGGAGGGGGAGGTAATTCTTCTCCACCCGAGACGATTTCTGTATCCGATAACTTCGGTGGCGACGGTGGGGGAATATCCGAGAGGGTTCGTTCACGTGCATTCACTGACGTGGGCATCGACATTTCCTGTGACGGTGCTGAGTTTTCTTTGTTGCTCTCCTCAAAGGAGGAAGATTTGTCAGAAGGCACCTCATTGGACGGTGACGTCGCTTCCTGTGCGATCATTGGTTCGTGTTTCATCGTCGTCGAAAAGTTAATGCTCGGTTTGCTGTACTTGATGCTCATTGGCTGCGCCGACATTCTCCGCCTGGACTCCATTCTCAGCTTCTCGATGTACGCATCCTCTCGGGGAGAGTTCTCAAACTGCCGTTTCAGATCTCCGAAATCTCGCTTTGACCTGTCGATGCTCTCGTCCATCTCGGACAACATGTCAGGATCAAGACCCGCCGCATGTCGCTGTGAGAGCACGTGACCCTCGGAGTGTCGGCGGTAGTTCCTGGGGGGCAAGGCGGGGGGTTTCTCGTCAGGGCTGGGCGACCTAGCGGCGGGGGGAGGCGGCGCTGGGCGTCGAGCCTGGAACAAGTTCTGGTACGTGGGTGCTGCCACAAGGGACGACTCCATGCTGGAACTGCAATAAATAGACACAAGTATTATAAAATTGCTTGACAACATGGTGTTATTATGCATCATTACTGATTAGTTATCATCATGTAATAATAATAATAATAATGGCTACTTCTAATGCACCAAATCCACCCCTAAGGCATGTTCAAAGCGTCACATTATTATCCTCGGTCAATGGGTCAGTATGCACTCAATGTTCTTTCTCAACTCCCTGGGGAATATACAACCCAAACTGCCATTTACAACACTGCAAGGTTACCATCTACCATTTGCATTAGATATTCTACAGTTCCATATGTTTCAAAATGCACACAAATTAATAATAGGGAATCTTTTACCCAAATAATAATATATAATAATAAGTTTATTTATATCCTGCCAATGGGCACGGTATATGTGAAAATAAAACAAATCTAGGCGCATCAAGCACTCATAAAATCTCAGCATGTACCAAGGGCATCTAACTCCTACATCACTAAGGTACAGCTGAAATTAGTTGGAACCTGAGAAATTTACTGATTGTACCAGTCACAAATGACTAGTGATCAGTCATGTATGAGATAATCTGAGCAACTGAACAAGGATAAACTCTCACTGTCGCTTAATGTCAGCCATTGAGTCGTGTTGACATCTAGTCTGTATAGCTGTATAGTCATTGCGTCGTGTTGACATCTAGTCTGTATAGCTGTATAGTAATTGAATCGTGTTGACATCTAGTCTGTATAGCAATTGAATCGTGTTGACATCTAGTCTGTATAGCTGTATAGTCATTGTGTCGTGTTGACATCTCGTCTGTATAGCTGTATAGTCATTGAGTTGTGTTGACATCTAGTCTGTATAGTCATTGAGTCGTGTTGACATCTAGTCTGTATAGCTGTATAGTCATTGCGTTGTGTTGACATCTAGTCTGTATAGCTGTATAGTCATTGCATCGTGTTGACATCTCGTCTGTATAGCTGTATAGTCATTGAGTCGTGTTGACATCTACTCTGTATAGTCTTGAGTCATGTTGACATCTAGTCTGTATAGTCATTGAGTCATGTTGACATCTAGTCTGTATAGCTGTATAGTCATTGAGTCATGTTGACATCTAGTCTGTATAGCTGTATAGTCATTGAGTCGTGTTGACATCTAGTCTGTATAGCTGTTTAGTCATTGGGTTGGGTTAAAAGCGATACAGACTAGATGTCAATGAGAGTAAATACCTATTAAGTGAATTATTGTTTTACATCACAGTGGGAATTTAATAATAATAAGTTCATGTTTTATTAACTGTAGTGATTGAGATGGGGTTTATATATTTTTTCCACAGTTTTAAGTGATAATTGTGTGGGTTGCTGATTAGGGTTTTCAAAGTCCTGTGTTTCACTCTTTTGCCGCTATCACAAACCTGATAACACACCACTGCACACCAGCACACCCCAGCAACACATCCCAAAATACTCCAACACACCTTACCTCACTGTATATCTTATATTCACACGTGTAACAAATACTTGCAAATAGTCTTAAGACATAACCATGTTAAAACAATTTCTATGTTCATTTTGTTATTTCAAACAATTTAGTGTCCAGTAGCCATAGATAATAGCAATTGCTACAAGAAGACTATGGCCTCTTAGACTTAAGTAGATATGGCAGAGAAATATTGCTTTAAATTGCTCTGGTAACCCCAAAATTAAATCAATTAGGTCATCGACTTCACACAAAAACTACAAAGAGTCGTAAGAAAACTTCCAGTTGACTTGTTGATCAGGTTTGACTATATTGACAAGAACCACACTAGGTCCATCTTAATTCCACAGGCTAATAATGACCAGTGGTCAAGCATTGACTGACCACAGCTGACCTCCACATAGAAAACATTACGGTACTGACAACCACCTGAGACTTGTAGTCATCATGATAATGTTCTTGATTTGTAGTATTTTAGTCTACCGTATTTCCCTGTGATGGTTGAGGCAGCTTTTGTCATCAAGACATCAGCAATTAATATTTATTTAATATCATAGTATGTATACAGTTTACAATAATTAAAGTATAAGAGATATATGGGAAGGTATGGGAGAAAGAAGGGAGGGAAATATAAAGATGGGGAGTTAGGTAAATAGGTTTTCTTTTGATTAAATTATACGTGGCAGCAGGAATATTTCACCCATATGCAACCACAGGTAAACAGGTAGATAAAGGTGTGGGAAAAAAATAATGCAATTACTGTATTTGGCTTATTACTTGAGCCATTGTGTAATAAAAAATATAAATCTTAACCACATACATTCCATCCCTACCCAGTCTGCCCTCTACATATTCAGCTTGTTGACCAAATATGAACATAATAATATTAACGTAATACTGTCATTTAGTAGATTACAAAGCAAACTCAATTTAATTGAAAATCTACATATATTAGTATAGTAATTGTGATTGTAAGTGTAAAATACATAAATAAATAACAAATTTCTGGGGGGGGGGGGGGGGG
>JAUTBT010056806.1:0-15198 GCA_032361225.1 Lepetodrilus schrolli | reverse complement strand
GGTCTATGTGGTGGGGGGGGGGGGAGAGAGAGAGAGAGAGAGAGAGAGGGAGAGAGGGAGAGGGGAGGGGTGTATAGTCAGTCATATTTCATTAACACCTTACACCTTTTACATATTAAAAAAAATAGTACCCATTATATGTATTTAATAACCAACATCATCCAAGCCTTAATTTTGAAGCAAAATGAATAAACAATATTGTTCTTTAACACAAATGATTTTAAAGACATAAAGAAAATACATTTAAAATTAAGCCAATGCCTCTTTAAACGTGAACATCAATAGGTAAACAAATAATAACATTAAAATTACTAAAATAATAAATTATATTAATTCTAAGTTTTATAATGTCACTATCAATAAATATAGAATAATAATAATAACATTAATATTTAAATAATAAATTAAGAATCAATGGGATAACATAGTAATCCATATTAATAGCAATTTCGCCATTTCCAATCGTGACCTTTGACCAGTGGAACGTATAATAATTGAAGTAGGATCACCACTGATGTAAATATGGTTACAAGAGATACACACCCTTCCTCATAACCCCTGGCTGTTATCTAATTGGAACTCACAAAAGATGACTTTGGTAGAAATGAAATACTAGTCTGTTCATCTAATTGGGTGAAATCTGGTACCTGCATGCTTGCACATGTCCACACACACACACACACACACACACACACACACACACACACACACACACACACACACACAAAGAGTATAATTTTTAATGTTAGGACATGACAATTCACATACATGCAATGCAAAGTTGATACACACTAAAGTACAATGCTGTATAAAGATCCATCCTTTTGTTATTGAAAAATGAAAAGTAAAGTCACGGCAGTACACCATAGTATAATAAACAAAACATTTAATTGGGGTTTAGAGCCGCTTTCAAGTTTCTTTCACTTATATCAAGGCTTGTCAGTTTAAGGTAGGATTTGGTTGATTTTGGTTTTAAAGCCACTTTCAAGATTGTTTCACTCACATCATGGCTTGCATGCAATTGTACTGATTGGACTAGTCTGGATTTCCATCAGTTTTTATAGTGCTAGCTCACTTGGAATATCACATGCCGCAGATAGAACATAGATACCCCACTCAGACACAGTATACTGATTCCTATCCAAACAGTCCTTACTTTACCCCTTTAATGCTTAGCGCCAAGCAGGGGAACAACAAGTACCATCTTTTAACATCTTAGTTAATAGCATAGGCTATAGCTACACCGTATAGCAATCAACCTGACCATGGATTAAGGCAAACATGTAGAAAGGTTATTCACAGGTGATGTGAAACTGATCACCACCAAACAAGTGCTAGAAGGCAATCGCGGGGTATTCGTGGGGTATTCGTTGGGTATCGATGAAATCACAGAGATTTGGAGCATGTAAAGTTTAACAGTATAGCAAACAGTTCCTGCATTTAACTCTCAGCTCATCTTACAACTTCAAAACGGAAAGTACAATGAAGCAATGATGGTGTCTCGTGTGCAAGGGTAATTTAGCCCCGGGAACCGTTATCTAGAGCATGTGCTTCCCATGCTTGACCTTGAAGAAAACAATGGTTTTCAATATGACGATCACGAGACTTAGACTGAGCTCCACTGCTTGTAGTGCTCAAACATTACAAGTTCAGCCACGAAAACAACAAACTGACAAATGAATGCCTCGGAAATCTAATCCATGGTCACGGTTCAAGTCCCATCGACGTCAAATTGTTTTGCTTTGTGACTGTTTGCCGGAAGTGAAAGCATATTAAAGTTTCATTGAGCGAACTAAAGTCTCTCTGGGTTGACAAGAACATTATCGAGATTTGATGGTCTTAGAAAAAGAAGAAAAAAATGTCACAAATCTTAGAGCAATATTTACATCAATATTGAAAATGGTGGGATATATGAAAATGCAATCGCTGCTAGTCGACAAGTTCTAGCCGACAAGGACAAGTATGAGCTACCCTGGCAAGGTTATCAGGCTACATGGACTTCCAATGGCGTGAGCTATGCAAGCAGATTTGGTTACCTTGTGCCAATCAAATCCTAGAAGTTTTTCACACTTGCAGACATGTGTGTTACAGTTGGTGGTAGGTGGGGGGAGTTAGGGTGGGGCAATATGGTGATATGGTGGGATGGATGGGGGGGGGGGGGTTGTGTTGTTTGTGGTTAATGATGGGTGCAAAGGTGGGTTGAGTGATGGAATAGTAGTGGTGATGGAATAGTAGTGGGTGATATGGTGGGTGTTAGTAAGGTGGGGAGATGTGATGGTGGGTGTGTTGGTAAGGTGGGGTAGATGTGATGGTGGATGTGTTGGTAAGGTGGGGTAGATGTGATGGTGGGTGTGTTGGTAAGGTGGGGTAGATGTGATGGTGGGTGTTGATAAGGTTGCTAGTGGTTGAGGTAATGGGGGTCAAGGTGGGTGGAATAATGAAGTCAGATGGTGATGGTGATGCCAGGGGAAATAGTAGAAGTGTTTGTGCATGGTGATGAACTTACTTGTGAGGGTGCGGTTGGTAAAATGGTTAATTTAATGGTAGTTGGGGTGGTGCTTTTACGTCATTTCCAATGAACTTACCCTTTGATTGGACGGTCAAGTTGATCACGTGACTGGACGTAACGTTCTTCTTCACCTGTCCACTGACCGCCACACATCGGTATCGTCCGGCGTCCTTCTCCTGGACACTTCTGATGATAATACTGCCGGACCTCAGCCGCATGGATCCAGCTGAAACACAGGACCTCGCAATCAACATCTCATCTCGGAGGACCTTCAAGAACGTTCATACATGCCTGCAAATTGGTAAATATTTGCTAAAACAAAGGATTATTTTGGGGTTTAGAGCCGCGTTCAAGATTCTTTCACTTATATCACGGCTTGTCAGTTTAGGGCAGTAGGAAACCTGCAACATCCGTAGCGCTGAATGTTGCAGTAAACCTGCGAGCACCGGCTGGTACTGACAAGACCAAGGATGACAACTGCATTGCCACTCTACAGACAGTGCATCCTTTTAATAACGCGTCAAAAAGGTGTTTCACGAATATTGATGCCGGGCCCCTGGGGCGGGATTTAAAACTGGAACCTTTGTCTTCGAAGTCCAACGTTCTACCACTGCGCTACCACCCGCCCTCAAGCAAAGAAGAAAACCAGTTTGATAGGACACAGGTAACAGAGGCGAACAGAAAGGAAGAAATTATATAAAATTGATGCGATTCCAATTCACTATATTCCTGGAGCTGCCCTGGATGTTTATCTCAAACAAGTAGATAGGAAAAGCAAGATTATTTATATATTTTTATATGTGGCGGGAGTGTATTTCACAAACTCCATTTCTCACAGATTTATACCAGATACTAACTATTCCTGGTGGATGTTTTGAATAGGAATATTTGGATGAGAATAGCACTGACTAACAGATCTACTGCAACAGTATGTCCTACAGGTGTTGAATGTTTTAACCTGCTGTAAACTGATCAGCCATGACATGAATGAAATGATCTTGAAAGCTTCCCAAAGCACCATATCCAAAACAAATATATAACAATCAATCACTATATATGATGCAAATCTTGTTGGATGGCTTCCATTATGGAAATAGTGACAATTAGTTACATCTGCAGACAGAATATAAGCTGATTTTTTTTCTCCTTCTTGCCTGAAAACCTGACATTTGATGGATTTTATGATAATCCGGCAGCAATGTGACAATGTGTTGCCAATTCCTCTGACCGTATGATTTATAAAAAACATCTGTGCAGGATTTGTGGCAATTAACTTCCCCAAACGGCAACCATCACCTGTGTCTGCCAATCAGCAGTCAGGATGTAGCATGTACAGGGGAGGTAACTCTCCACACTTAGTTGACATCAGCTGACGGCGGAATTCTCCGAGTAAAGGAGGCGGAAACTTTGCGGACATTTGGCAAGAACCTACACAGCCTTTCGTTCCGAGACATCTCTCGGTGGAATATTAGGAAGGGGATGTCGTTCATAATCGGCTTGATTATGAATAATTACGTTTGTGTGGTGTTGATAACTCCCTGCGAACAGCATTGATGCCAGGAGAGTCCGTAATTAGCCGACATAAATCAGCTCGCATTACGTCCCCGTGCTTAATTACGTGTTCCCACTCAAATTTAATTTAATATTTCCCTTCTGTAATGACCGAGTCTGTCGGTATAAAGTACAGCACACGACCTCAACCCGACCTCAACATGACCTCAACTTCCAGCATGCACGTCTGAATCATCGCCATATTTCTGTTTCAACATCGTCGTTAGATTCTTCCTCATTGAACTCAAGACTAATGATGAAGTAGCAAATATCTAACAATGAAGCAGCAGACATCAATGAAGCAGCAGACGTCGTTACAATAACGAGATCGGAATAGCTCGAGGTGTGGCAGGTAGGAAGTACGGAGATAAATTGAACGAAAGAATTAGTGCTTTACATCACAGCGGGAATATTTCACCCATACTGAGGGAAAAAGGTGCTCAGTTAACCCTTTCCTTACTGGAGTAAAACCAGTCACTCCAGCGGGGAAAGGGTTAACGAAGTGGTCAGGCGAGGAGCTCCCCTGGTAACATTATTAGATATCAAAGTTATCAAAAGGCACTTTACCCTGTCAGAGGTTGATTAATTCATCTCTTATGTATTCCTAATGTGAGATCATTCATGCATCCAATGAAAATTCATCCAATCAAATGCACCCAATCAAATCCGGCCAATCAAGCAATCCAGGTCTATCAGCTTCTCTCTAAGCGATGACTATCAACAAACCAAGTCTATGCTATCCTCCCAATGTGATATCATGACAAGGTTAGACATGCCTGACTGACCAGAGTACCAGGCCAGATTAGACAAGTAGTTAGACAAGCCGGCAATAATACACCAGCAAGAATCACATCCTATTATTCCCCTTCCAGGGACTTAAGGAGTGTCTTATTTCGCGGTCAAATCTCAGTTGCAAGGTGGCATCAAAAACACATTTCTCATCTAACTGAATCCTTTTCATGAAGCTGGGCTCAACCAACATCAAAAATCCATTTCTTTAATATTATCCCGACATCTCCGAGCTCTTTGTCTCCCCTGCACAGCAGTGGTGGGGAACATGTTAAAAGAACCTGATAAGCCAAACTGATACCTACGGGCATTATGACTCTTTGGGCCAATATTCCCCGAGATATGACCCAGGGTATTAAAGAAGATAAATGGATTGTCTCCCTTTATAGAACTCTTTAGCCAAGGAGACAAAGACTCGGGCGGAGAGTCTTGGCAACTGTTGAGGGGGCTGAGGTTTGATGAAAGGATCTGGCTGGGGCTGGCACAAGAAGCCAGGGGAAGGCGGCCATGATGGATGTTTCCTTCCAGCCACGCCAGACTTGTCATCTATCACCATGCCCCAGTCCACGAGAGGCAGTCGGAACAAATGATAAAAGCTCGATTTATCAATTGTCAAGTTTCCCCCCTATATCCCACTAGGGGGACTCCTGTAGGCCTTGCCTTTGCTTGCAAGAGCTGTGGAATTTTGATGAGATATTTTGGCAGATTCTGACAAAATTACCCACAAGAAAGATTAAGGAGGCGAGAAAAAAATGGTGGAGTGTAATTTATTCAATATTCGCGAAATAACATTTATGTCTCCTACTGCGTCTAATTCAGCCTATCCATTTCCCAAAGGGAAAAAAATACCCGTCTCCTATGGACTGGTGTGATTACGATACATTATTAAATCTACGCAGGATGGAAACATGTGTTGGCGGAATGGGAACACGTGCCGGCAGAATGGGAACCCATGATAGCAGGATGGGAACACGTGCTAGCAGAAGATGGACTATGACTGGGGGAAAACAAGTTTTAAAGAATAAAATTGATGAGAAAATTATTTTACTTTTTTTTCATGTCCTTACCTGAATCATACAATAAATAATTATGATTCTTGTAGATGTACCATAAAGTTCTGTCCCCAAGATAACGAAACCTTTTTCAGTACAAACCCATGCTCAGCTCAAGGTTTTGTTCACAAATCCCCACATAAAAATTGAGCTTGAGCATAAAATCATATCTCAAAAAGTTTTGTTATCTTGTAGTCTGGTTTACAATCTAAAATGAGAAATTTGTGAGATATTGTCAAACCAGAATGATAATTCGGAAAGCATTGTGGAAAATTATTTTATATTTCTACAAAATAATATTCAGAGGTATTCAAGCAACAGAGTAAGAATAAAGTCCCTTTGAACACTCCCACCCGCCAGTGTGAGTTTTCTCGACTATCAATCTACATTTACAACAGCCAATCTACATCAGCTGTTGTTGCCGACGGAAAGCAATATGGCCGATAAGTCACAATCAATTACATGGAAATAAAAACAGAATTCCTCACTGTTGATTCTCGAGAACATCCATCAAACAGCGAAGGAAAGATTACGAAAAGTATTCTAGAATATTCTAGAATACTTTCCTTTCAGTTTTTTGAAAATTGTGGGGAATTAAGTCATTTTTCAGAGATAAATCTGAGAGGAGGGTGAAAAGTGAGTAGTCACAGGTGTACAGTGGGGATCATATCGTCATTGCCGGTCATACGGAATTAAATTCACATGTTAATCAGAAACTCTAGCAATTTATGTCTACTTACTTTAAACGGCTTACTTTGCTAAATGTGTCTAAATCCTGCATCGACCACAGACAAAGATGTAAAAGTAATCTTTAACGGAGGAGAGAGAAGTCGGAGGAGAGGGAAGTCATCTGTGGTGATACGACAAGTCAGATAAAAAGCGATTAATTCCAAATTCCCTCAATTATTTGTCATGACATAAAACGCCTATGCCCAGACCAGATCAGTGTATAATGCTTAGTTTTACTGGCTCGTAACGTTCTTCAAAGCTAGATCTTAATTCCTACAAATATTTATGCTCCTTTAAAATATTATTATTTCTTTTTTACAAAAAAATAACCTCGTATCATTTCATTGCAATCTGATATGGGTCGTAGCTGTCAAAAACATAAATATAGCATTCATTCCAAAGGTGAAGATAGTGTACATTGTCTGTGTCATAGACACTTTGTTAGCAACAACTCTGACGACAATGATAGAAATATGACAAATCCAACCACACCATTAAGCGAGTGTTTATACTCTGGTATGTGAACCTAGGCCCTTCTCAATCCATTTGTATGGACAATTGGAAAATATAAGATTTCTCACGAAGGTGTTAGGAAACTAGTTTTCTGTCCATGGAGGGATTTAGACATTGTAAAGTTCTAACACGGATGGGTTGGAGATTTTCCTTAGACTCTTAGTCTTCCTGCGTGCAAGCATAGCATATCAGGTGTCGCATCCCTTCAACTTCTAACCCTCCGTGGTAGCTCAACTATGACTGTCAGTTCAGGTTTCCTAGCCAAATTGGTGATAGCTAGTTGATAGGCAAATACCACGGGAGCAAGAGCCGGGCTGTCAATCAAACAGCAGATGGCCAATCAGAGTCAGAGTGTAGGCTAGGGCCAGGGATTGTTGAAGTTAGCCGCATTACATTGGGAAAGATAATATATGGAGTGTTGAGGAAGGGTGTCGTTGTCTAAGAATATTACTTATAAAGTGTTGAGACTAGTGATTACAGTACCATCTACTTACAACAACAGCTAAGATCACGCCAGACCTCCACATTTGCGGACATTCGAGTACGGAATTTCTGTTGGCGTGAAGACATTTTCTCACCATGACTGAACAAGTTTCCAAACAATTTTCCAAATTAACTTCCACATCCAAAACCAATTTCCTGAGCACCATCTACAGGACGTTGTGTTTTTTTTCTACCTCTCCCTTGAAGATGGAAACATAGGGAGATAAAAACATATGGACGGGCGTGAAAGGATGTAGATTCTTCACCGTCGAACGCACACTGCACAATTACACAGGAACCGCAGACCGCGATGGCGCTGAATATGAAAATCATACTTGTGGGTCGCGACTTCTGACCTCTCGTAACCTCATCGTCAATGCGGGTAGTTTTTTATGCAGAGTTGTCTGTTCTTCAGCTGCCTGCAGACAAAACTCCAGTGTTTTAAGTGTCGGCACCGATTCCGGCTCATTACCCCCCCCCATCCCTCCCCTCCAGCACCCCCCCCAAACCCCAAGTACAGAAGCACACAGGTATCAGCAGATAGCTCCTGGCTGTGCTTCGTTAGTCCTCGACAGAATATAATTAAAAGAATATCAGCGGTTCCTCAAGTGCTCGTTCCGTCGTAAAAGAGACATTTATATTGTTGGTGAAGACACAGCCGTTTGGAAGGTCTGGGGTTTCATTGGTTAAACATGCTGGAGATGTTCAGGAAACAATCGTGATTGACAGCTAGGATGAAGTAGCTATAGGTAATGTCTGCAGTGTCTGTGTTTTACTTAAGGAAAACTCAACACAATCAATGGATTGTTAAAGACAACACTGTACACAGTCGTATACTGATTGTCAGTGTCACAAGCAATTTACTTTAACTCTCTAAGACTTTTTCTATTCAAAGGTGCAGTTTTCTGGGGAACATATATTAGCCAAGTCTGTTACTTCATCATACTTTTGTAGCATAATTTTGTATAAATATTATAATCATAGCTTAAATTGTTAAATATAATAACTAGGATTATAATACTTTTATCAGGCATCAAAATTACGAAAATTTTGAGTACACATTTATTCTATATGGGGATTTGTGAAATCGTACTAAAAAAAAGTTTTGTAATCACAGAGCCAGATCACTTTAAAGCAATAACCGAGGATTATTGCCTAAAAAATAGAAATTAACATGGAGTGAGTAAATTATTGTTTTACGTGAAAGCGGCAATCTTTCGCCCATACGTGACGAGTAAATTAATTTGGAGTTTCAATTATTGTATTCCATATACTTTAAAATAATTAAAATGACACCAAGTTGATCACATTTTAAAGTCAGCTCAGTGAGCGCTTACAAGTAGGGTGAGGTAGAAATGTTTCTCTTTGAGGACGGATATTAGATGTATTTAAAACATGAAGAGATTAGCATTTGAAACTACGCCAATTTACGCAACAACCATCACGTACTTTCAACTAAACACTTGGAAGCACCTACTAAGATTTAATCACATGCCATATTTTGGAACGGAGCCCCATATATTGCATCTCCGTATACTGCATCTCCGTACATTGCACCTCAGTATATTGCATCTCCCGAGGAATTAAATTCCATCCGCAGAGGATACACACTCCATTTGATCACTTCAGAGACGGCACATTTCCCCGTGATTAATGAACGTATTTATTTCAAGTTTCCATAGCAACCGAGGCAGTTGAAAAATTTATTATCACGACTACGAGAAAATTAAAGATGAAACCGACATCAAATGTGAGATGCGAACACTTTTACATACATGTTTTCATCCGTTTCATACTTTGCGTGTTTCTTCTGTTCCTTTCATGTTAATATTCAGCATGAAAAAAACATAGCAAATCCAATATATCCCTGAAGACTTTCATAAGCTAGAAGTAGCTAATAAAATATAATTTAATTGCGTGCACAGATAATTATTGTCCCCGAGTGGAACTAATTTCTTGGTGAATACTTTCTAAATGATCAACATCATATTTTCATTGGTTAAATTTCGGCGGAAAATCAATATTGTAAGATCTAAAACATAAATTACAAGAAATTTCTGCTCAGTAAGTAGAGAGACGATAAATAATATCACATTTCTTACATAAATCTCCCATATCTTTTTAACCATCTCCCTGCTGGATTAGTCACTGCCACGCCTCAATAGGGCATCTCCAGTTGCCTCCAGCACAGAGAAGGTTAATTATCACATAAGGAAACTAACAAAAATACCTTAATAAAACTTTCAGATATCTCGAGCCCCTCCTACAATCCCCGAAGAACGTCTTTACCGAACTCTAAATCATATCTGGGCAGTTTCGGGAACTTTTTTTTTGTATCATTACAAGTGCAGACGGTTCTTAAAGAACTTTCCAAAGCCCATGTTGTTGGCTCTGTGAATACATACAGCATGTAGTGCCTGTAGCGTTGGAGCCTGGAGCCCGGAATCTGTTTGATCTGGAAAGCATTAACGGTTGTGCCCATCGAGTCGGAGTTCTTCACTGAAAACATGCCGTCCCCGCCAGTGTGGGGAGTGCAGTGGTGCGGCGTCGGCTTCCTGCCGACTGGACCACGGGGTTTGAATCCCCAAAAACCCAAGTGCATCCAGAAAACAACGGTGCAGACGTGAGGTTTGAATCCATAAACAGGATGGTGAGAGCAGAGGGGTCAGCAACCAGAAACAATATTTGTCGGGAATGCACGTAACCATGGCAACACATGCCGAAACAGGAAAATAGATGTCTGTAATTTATCTTATTTCAAGACTTGACATTCAACACTGCAGGTCATATTGTTACAAAACTGTGCAAAACATATGAATGTCTAAGATGTAGAAACAAAAGTATTAGCTTGAAAATTGTTGGATGTTTGATCTGGCCTTAGAAAACAAGACCAGTGGTCTGTAAAGACAACATTTATCTGGATTAAAATACACTACAATGTGTTCAGAGTATAAGGGGCATACCAGTATGATGAATGGGAATCAAGTTGTGCCTACAAAATGTAACCTTCCTGTACATAATGAATCTTTATGACCCACTGTTACAATATGGAATATTCCTTAGATTTCGTTCTAATAGAGGTGGCTGAAATAGTTTCATCGCTTGTACAAATTTTGCATCACCATCCATGAATAGTGAAAGTATAGTTCGTTGTCCATTGTCAGAGGTCATTGGATCACTTCCGGGTCGATTTTACCTATGAGAGTGTTCTTGATTTTCCAATCCTTGCCTTTCGCTGATTTTGCCAAATTCCTAACATGATTGAGGTACCATTCTTACGCGTTATTTGTGCAAGTGAGTATCTCCCTGCATATAGTTGACAGTTGTTTTACAATTAGCAAACTCTAAAATTACTAGAGAAACGAGATGCAAAAGAAACCACAGTACAGCCTTCGGGTTCCGACAGACCGATAAATCAATGTCTAAGCAATCTGAAATCTGAACCCAGACTCGGATCTCAGCATCCAAGGGACATAACTCTGTGTGGCGGAGAGAAAGGTAGACTCACCTGTAGACTCGTCGAGTAAATTCCCACTGCTGTCTTCCACGTAGACCTGAGTATGGTGGTCATTGATGGACGATGGGCAAGGAATGACAGCCATGCCTCCGAGTGGCGCCGATATATTAACATGATCGTGAGGAGGAAACGGCTCCAATACTGAAACACAAAAAAAAGTGGTACTCAATACACTGACGACAAGTTCCGGGTCGAAGCCAATAAACATTCAAATAGATTTAAAACATGTAAGATTTACTGTACAAGAGTACCTGAGATTACGAAACGTTTTGAGTCAGATTGTATGCTCAAATTTTACATGGGTATTTGTAAACAAAACTTTGAATATAGCATGAAATCGTACTAATTTCTTTCTCGTAATCTCTGGTCCTAGAGTGTGGATGAAGTATTTTTCACTGATATTAATCATTGCAAATAAAGACCATTTGTCATCGAGATGATAACAGACAAAGATTGTCCCTCTGTTAATACTGGACATTTTTTAACTAAACAATCAGTAAGAAACAACTTCTGGCTTTTCTTTCACATCCTACTACAAATCTTGTCCATGTCCCATTCAATATTTCACCGCTTGTACGTGCTGTTCTTAATATCCCAAGTGTTGAAGAAAATGAAATTCAACCCTGCTTGATGGCCTCAGTGTTTTTCTAGTCTCAAACGGCAAAGCCAAGCTATGCTATTTCCCATACTCCCCCACCCCTCCATCTTGCCAACAGCACCTTTAGCCCTAGGCTTTATTCCATAAGGCTGTTTCCCCTAAGGCTGTTTCCCCTAAGGCTGTTTCAAGTAAAATAAAATCCCAAAGTCTGTTTCAACTTAGGATGTTTCCCTAAGGCTGCTTCAACTAGGGATGTTTTCCCAATGCTACCTTCCCTAAAGCTGTTTCCCTAAGGCTATTTCAACTAAGGATATTTTCCTAAGGCTGTTTCAATTAAGGATGTTTCCCTATGGCTCTATTCCCCTAGGCTATTTCAACTAGGGATGTTTTTCCAATGGTATCTTCCCTAAAGCTGTTTTCCCATAGGCTATTTCTCTAAGGATGTTACCCTAAAGCTGTTTTCTCTAAAGTTGTCTCCCCTAGGGCTTTCCCTAAGGGCCATCTCCCACACGGCCCTCTACCACAGGGCTGTATCCATTCCCTGTACTGGGAATCTCATGGCATAAATGTCGTGTGATATCCACGTGGTATCCACATTGTAGGTACACACCTCTAGTTACCAGGTCAGCTCAGCTACACAGAAACACAATGTTAAGAATAACCCCCGCCAAAAAAAACAAGTACAAAATGTTGTTAAATAAATACATTATAAGCCGGCATAGCGTGAATATCTGGCAATCTCTGGCAATCTTTGCCAATCTCTGGCAATCTCTGCCACATTGATGCCAGCCGCTAGACTCCACGAGTTTCGGCAGGTGGAATCTCACCACCACCCTTCCTCTCCCAGATCCCGGTTCCTTGCCCCCAGTCTCCAGGTCCCCGCCCCACGGTGTTAACCCCACTAGTCCAGGTGTCTCGCAGGTGTGCTGGACACCGACGCATAAAGCGTCAAAACATCTACATAATCCCTGGTACCAGGGATCCACCAGCAATGGTCTTCCACCCTGGAAAGTTTGTGTTAAGGTCCCGCTGTTTGTTTCCTGGTACGTCAGAGATGTAAACAAGAAAATAATCACCCGCGGCGCTGGCCTTATATTCGCCAGTATAGGGATACAATGTAGACCATTACGGCCGCCATATTGTATGTAACAATGACACTGGATTCCTGGTATGTGTTTTACATTTAGTGTGTTAGAAGAACACGTGTTTGCTTGTTTTCAGAGTCAATTGTTAACCTTTTACTTGTTGGACGCAACTGGTGATGCCCTACATAACACTGATTCGGATTCACTTAACAGAGAAAAGGTTAATGTAATAATGTATTTAAAGCTTGATGTCATTTATTTTTATCCAACTAGAGTTATCTTCTCTTGGTACTTCCACACCATTACTATTTTTATTCATATATTTATTAACTAATTATCTCTTATTTTAGAAAAGATAATAATTTCACCATATTAATTTAAAACAATGATGATGAGTAGAGCGTTCATCTCCCCTCAAAGAGCTTCCATGCCATTAGGATTTGGAGTTTCCTCAAGAAATCCAAAACAGATTATGCGAGCAGTTTGTTTTTGATCTGCCTATCAGTTTAATCTCACTAATTTCAAAACCAGTCCATGTTGGTTTCGGCGGACTCGCTCTCTGAGAGACGTGGAGCGGTGAGATGTTTCCAATTTTGACAGAACATTCTCATTAGTGTCAAAGCTGGGGCTTTTTTTCCCTCCACTCTCTCGCAGTCTGCATGAGAATGCTGGATCTTATAACAGGCGGGGTGTAAGTACTCAACAAACAACTCTGCCTGTCCCCTGCACGTCCAGTAATAGGAAGATGCAAGTTGTGTTGAGTGCACATCCAATGCCTACAGGCAAAGCAGAAAGTTCAGCAGAAACGTCCGCAGAAATTTCGTCACAAAAACGCAGGTTTGACCGAGGCTGGAGACGATGGAGGAATCTCATTGAGACATTATCCATCCTAGTCACACCTCTTTTCCATGTATTTTTTTCCTGTGTAACTATTTTCGTGTAGCTATACAAATAATGGGAAAACAGATGCTATTGTTGAGTGTTACGACCATCGCGTCGACGTAACGTTGCTAAGAAGTAAGCGGCAAGCTGTGTGCAGACTTTCACCTACAGAAATAATTTGAATACTACTGTGTGTAACGTTATGAGTGGCCCACCTCTGTTATCTCCCCCACCACTACCCATCATGATCCACCCCACCCCCCCTACAACATGGAGAACAACTCTAACCCACCCACAACATGGAGGACAACTCTAACCCCAAACCATGACATTTTCAATAAATATAAACTAAAAATTAATTAGCATCTTGATGCATGTTCTAATTACAAGCTATTCTTCATTGAAGTGGCTATAATTTTAGAGAATATATTTCACATATGCATAATGAAAACTTACAAAAGGAAGTGAGTTATCTCCCCTTATCTGACTGTAATATTAGTGGCTTATATTTAGTGGTTTATAACAAATGAGTCAGCTCCCTTACATGGTTTGCGTGTACTACAACTTTCTGACTAAACACATGAATTGAGTTAGCTCCCTTACTTGGCATGTGTAATACAACATTCTGACTAACCACAGATGAAGTGAGTTATCTCCCCTTACCTGGCTTGTGTAATACTAATGGCTGGCTTATAACAGATCCAGCTGTTGTGGATGCCACACATTGGTACAATCCTTCATTAGTCCCGTACTTAAAATGTCCAAAGTGTAAGTTTGTTCCCTTGTATTCCAACCCTTCGTGATCATCGGGCGTCAATGGGCGGCCATTGAACAGCCATTCCACCGTGGCGTCCTGTGGCGCCACCTGGCAGTAAATTGTCACTTCCGCATGGTGCAATATCACAGACGTCTTCGGTTCTTTCAAGAACTTCGGTATCACCTCTGAAACAGGAATATATCGGAATGAATAACCTCGTACAGTGACATATGTATTTTCCTTTCTCGTTTAATCTAAATAATTGGGTATGTCGGTCTGCCTACATCAGAAAGAAAGATAAATTGACAGCTCATCCTATCACGATCACATTGGAAAGATAATCTGCGACAGGTTTGAACTCCAGACTTTCCCACTGCACCACTACCTACTGCCCTAGCATTATGGAATTATTAATACTATTTAGGATTCTGTTGTAGATAAATACATTATTAAGATCATAGAACATGTTCTAATACTATTTAGGATTCTATTGTAGATAAATACAGTATGAAGGTCATAGAACATGTACAAATACTATTTAGGATTCTATTGTAGATAAATACAGTATTAAGGTCATAGAACATGTACAAATACTACTTAGGATTCTATTGTAGATAAATACAGTATTAAGGTCATAGAACATGTACAAATACTACTTAGGATTCTATTGTAGATAAATACAGTATTAAGGTCATAGAACATGTACAAATACTACTTAGGATTCTATTGTAGA
>JAUTBT010056795.1:0-15198 GCA_032361225.1 Lepetodrilus schrolli | reverse complement strand
TTGCCCCATTTTGTCGCCTCTTACGACACACAAGGGGGTGTGGGGGACCAATATTCTACCCCGGGTCCCCACGGGGAGTATAAAATCTGAGAAGCAATCAATGGATAAGGACATAATGGATAGACCGATAGATCTACTCAAGGCAGTATCAATACTGCTAATCAGTAGAGGACTCGGTACCAAGAGGAAAATGTTTACCTTATTAATTAAAGGGATTTGAACAATATGTGCAGGGTGAGGTAGATATCCTTGTGAATTTACCTATGTTGGTTATTATTATTTTTCATAGAGCTATATTTGAAACAATCCACATGCATCAAATGTTCTATAAATGAAGATTCTGTCCCTTTAACCATTTATTTATGAAATTCCAGAACATATTGTAACAGTTGTGTTCTATAAATGATGAATCTGTCCCTTTAACTATTTATTTATGAAATTCCAGACATACTGTAAAATTTGTGTTCTATAAATGACGATTCTGTCCTTTTAACTAATTTATTTATGAAATTTCAGAACATACTGCAACATAGGGGGATAGATATCTATAATTTCTAAAAGATGGGACACCATAACAATGTTTGTGTGGTCCCTTCACATCATCTGGATCCTGCAATTCTAATATAATATCCTAGAATCCTAAGAGCTGAACTGAAAACAGTGGCGGAATCTTGTTAGAAAACTAACCTGCCTTGAAACAAAATTCCAATTATGCATGAAGAGCACAAAAGATTGCCAGTCTACCTTAAATATTGCACCTGGTTGTACCGAAACACATACTTTGAAAAACAGCAGACAGTTACCTGTAACTAATAGCTTTAAGAATATATACTGTAAAAGACTTATATTTCGTGGACGAATATTTCGCGCAAATGCTATAATTGACATATTCACGGGAATTAAATTACGCGCATTTGCCACACACAAAAATTGGGGAAAAAATATTCACTCACATAATGAACAAAAGTACTACTATAACTTGCTCACCAACGATTACGAACACAACTAGTTGTAAAGACCAATTAAAATAGGATAAAGCCAAGTAATTAGCAATGACTAGGGAAACACGTGGCCTCAGACATCCGTGAGTAGACATTTGTTTATCAAGGTTAACAAGATTAGTTGAGAAGAAATGAATCGGATGAATCGACAGGAAATACATTCTCAAGCTAATTAAATGATAGTTTGATAGATAAACACGAGTAACAATGAAATAGTAGACATACATTATTAGATTGCTTAATTTACCGGGACTATTATACTAGTCATTGCATCACCTGATTGCAAAACGAGGTCGGAGTTGATTGCCACTTATAACGTTTTACTCGAGTAGTGATTGCCGCTTGTAACATTTCACTTGAGTGGTAAGAGTAGACTAATACTAGTTTTATTAAATAATTCAATCATATCTTCTATGTTGTGTTTTTCATTCATTAGTATTAATTACATCGTACATTAATACGCCCGCTACAATAAGTAAACTTAGGGCTTCATATTTCGTGCAGACTATAATTTCGCACTAATTGTCTTTGCGCGTATAACGCGTAATATAAGTCCGTGCGAAATATAAGTCTTTTACAGTAGATAGCAGTGTTAGCAGTAGCACCATGCTGCCACTAGTCTACAGATAATGGCAATCAATACTCACTTCAATAGAAACAATTCATGACCATCAGCTCTATATATTTCAAAGCTCTGCAGACTTTTGTTTGGGATTTTGGATTCAGATTTAGAAGTATTATATTATTATTAATAATGATTTATAGGCAAAGGTATACAGAATATTACCATGAAATATGGATTCGTAATAAACAACGATGAATAGTTGAAGCCTGTCAGTGAGACAATGAGAGAAATTGGAATAAGTTCTGGCCATGAAGTTACAAAATGTTTTTGAATTATGGTTTCGTGGTCCTCCGGTTTTGCATTGCTAAATCCAACAGGCCTACCAAAGGAAACGGACATCGGAAACCATAAAACATGAATATGTCCACACTCTTCATGAATCCGGACAAATTCTTCACGACCATGAGTGAGTGACCGGAATTGTAAAATCTACATCATTCATCCAAAATCCGCAGCATAAATCACAAACGCCGAAGCATAAAGCACAAACGCTGCACCCAATCTAGATTACCTAATCCACGCATGCAGACAGCAGTCGTCAGTGAAAAAAACCATTGCTGAGTGACTGACATTTTGAGTACGGTTGGTGAGTAAAGTTTGCTATTTCTGCTATTTGTGATTGATCGCCAGCTATGTATCATTGAGAACACGTATTTAAAAAGTAGTCCACACCAATATCTTGGAATTTCCTACAGTATATTTAACAGGTTGATGAAACAGACGCAGTGGTTGAAGTGCCCCCCAAATGTTATCCTCTTGATGCCACCTCATTGACTTGCATTTCTGTTGAAAGTTGAGGTCGTTTTACAAAAGATTTAAGCTGAATCTTACACATATATGATGAAAGTATTGACACATTGACAGATAGCAAGAGGGTTTCTATTTTCGTATATATTTTGTGATTCAATGATGATGTAAACAATACTAAACATGCATAATGATGGCGTGTATTTCATACTTGAGTGCCTAGAGATGAACTATAATAGTGAGACCCAAATGTGATGAGGAGTCAGCTTATATTTACCCAAACGGTTTGGCTTAGCTAGTTCTTGGCGACCTTCACATTGCTCTTGAAAGTCAAGGCCTATAATAATCTTGATTTTATGAATGCTTCGGGTTGATTTCAGTAAAGATATGTTATGATTCATATGAAAGTTTTGCATTGATCAAGAACAAGAAATTGATAATTACTATCTACTATCTGGTAGAACTTAACCCAACTAGTACTTTATTATGAAATTATAAACTATATAGTGTATGTTCAAAGAAGATTTTCTGACGAACATTAAATATGAAATGTAATTGAATTAAATGACTACATATAGAACTACATCAATAAAACATAAAATTGTAATATATCAATAAAACTTAATCAACTGTAAAATATAGCTATCGAAAGATGAGTAGTCCCTAAATACAGACTACAAACAACAACAAAAAATGTTTTTAAATCACAGGATAAGGTAAACATGGTAAATATTTACATGATCAAAATACATTATTCTATGATGTATAGTTTTAATATTATATTATTTCAGTGAGACTGGATGTTCAGAAAGACTCAAGCAATAATGATGACAAAAGAACATGCATTTTAACAGTCACAGGACCACACAGAAGACGAGTGAATACTGAAATACATTCTGTCCAGTTTGGCAATGTTATTCCACTATCAACGATTGTGAACGACCTTGGGAGTAATTCTGGACTCTGCTCACATTAGATGACCATGTCCAAATAAGATATAATATTTTTTATGCATTTTTGGTTAATATTGTAAATCAAGCATTATTTTTGTGATATTTATTTATTTATTTTGGGCATCTATTGATTATTGTTTATTTCTTCCAACTTTACAAAATATATTTTGAATTAATTGCATAGCTATTAGATATAAATCTAATCAAAATATTGTCCAGTATATATTTGCTGGTATGTTTATATAATATATGCTTTGTCAAATTTTATCTTTAATGATAGGCATGGATAGGCTATCTGATAATTTATATTTTGAAAATAAAGTTACAATTTGTGCAAATGTGTTTTGATTCCAGTATTTATGTCTTTATATAAGAGACATATCAAAGATGTCATGGTAATAGATATATAAAATACATCTTGTTGATGCTACTGTCAATGTCAACAGTAATATCTAAAAGATGTTGACATCTAAAAGACAACCTGATCTCATAGAACAGTAGAAGGGTACATAATATTATACACTATCGCTCATATGATCTACTGAGAGTAAGTGCCCTTGGTCTGCACAATCTTTCATCAACTCATCTAGGACTGAATGGTGGTTTGGAATATTCCCTACTAGTGGAAGTCATCTGGCATACATGGTGTAAGTGTAAAATTTAAAGGGGTAAATATAGACGATCACAAACCACCTTCTGACGCCTAACATTATCATAATATTCCTCTCGACTAGAGTGGAAATCGTTGAATATACGAAAGGCGAACCCCTCTCTTTGAGAACTCCATTACATATAAGTTATATTATATATATTTCCCGAGTTACGAGAGTTTTGTGAAAGACTAACTGATTGCTATCGCAGAAATATGTGACGTATATGGTATAATGGTATATTAGTGGATATGAGAGCTTCATGACAGCGCGTCATGCCTTCTATTTTCTTTACGAATAAGTCTGGCATAATCAACAAATACTAGGTATTCTCATGTAAGCATGCATTTGTTGGACAAAAATACGTTACAGATTTAAATACTCTGACTAAAATATTATACCAACATAAAATAGAGCTGATAAACAGATATACCCTTTCGAGTTTCTTGTGAATATCGCCTGAGGCGAGGAATCTATGGAGGGCGGATGTTGATAAAATTCGTACACATGCGCAGCAGTAAAGAAGACAACACGATTGCGGCGTTTGTGATTAATGTTGCGGATTTTGGACGAATGATGCAGATTTTACAATTTCGGTCGCTCAGTCATGAAGAATTTGTCCGGATTCATGAAGAGTGTAGACATATTCATGTTTTATGGTTTCCGACATCCGTTGTCTTTGGTAGGCCTGATCCAAGTTTGATATGATGTATGATCACTGGGAATAAACATAAAATACTACATACACTGTAAATTTTAACTTTATTGGTAATAATTGGAATTAATGCAACTGCATGAATATCGATATAATCATGATCATGTTTTGGCAATTAGTTGAACAGCTGTCAAATTGTATAACTTGGACACATGTACATCTGGGAAAATCTCTGTACCACTATCAACATGATCAATGGAGGGTTTCCGTGATGAAAGGTAACACTTCAGCTAGATGGGGGCAGAGAGGTAGGTTTCGTGCTTCTAGACAAATTGGAAATCAATAATTCTAATATAATGTTCTAATGACCTTCTGCTGGCTGTCATGATTCCTTGTTTACTTCACATTTAATGCCACCAAATCAATGTGGGAATATTCAATAACATTAATAAATAGTATATCGATGTAGATGTCATTCATGTCAATCAAGGCACCCCGAAAACTTGATTAATCGTTGACACATGATTCCATGCACGGCTTACCGCTCAGGTTAAAGGTAAGCATGGTTGAGCGTGGCTGGTTTCTGGATGGGTGACCGAGAACCTGAGAGTATCTAAGATTTGTTCCTGCTCCACATTGAATCACAGACTGGAAAACTTGAGGTGTCACTATAGGCAAATGGCTTAGTTCGAAAATGCCTCTATTCCCTCAGCAGAGAATGGGTACTTGTTAAGCTGACATGAGAATGTGAACAGTAACCTTAAAGCACCTTGAATGGCAGCTTGGGTTCAAGTTGTATACTCAGGCCTCAAAGTTAGATCATTTTCCAAGGTGCCATTTGGCTCATGAAGAACCAGAAACACTTAAAATAAGTTAAAAACTGATCGCCAAATGCAAAATTAGGTTGCCATGGCTCCCAAATTAGTCGCTAAATTGAGCCTGGATACTCCACAGGTAGAAGAAAAATTTAAAAGGGGCATAAATCTGTAGGTTTTATAAATATCTAATAGTACATTGTATTTATTTTTTTTAAATGTCAGTCCACCCCTGATTTAATTGAAGTGATTACAAGCAAATCTTTGTTCAGACTATTTCTGTATTAAATATATAAATGGCCTCAAATATTTTGTAATGCCCCTATCATTTCAGCCTTAGTGTTAAACTCTTTCAAATCCACAGATCACTCAGAAAATAAACAATTAAAGACACCATCAGCTGATCATTGTACACATCAGCTGATGTGCATGTAGACTGTGCATGTAGACTCAAACTGTGCATGTTTGTTCACTGGTGGTATACAACTGGCACTGTGCACCCTGGCCCCTGCTTCGTGTTCTTTTGAAAACATTTCATACAACAGCATTGTTAGCAGCAAGCGGAGGCAATGGTGTTACACCTCGAGTAACAATCAACCTTAATGAGAATCAACCAGCCCTTATTGGGAACCCTAGTGCATTCACATTGCGTTTGCAATATTAACTCCCATTAAGTAAGCATAGGAGCAAGACGATGTGTGGAGACGTTAATCAGCTGTTTTCATTTGTCGGTAATGCCAGAGTTTAATAATAGGCTAATGCTTCAGTGTTGTCTTTTAACCCGTATTCGTAATGGCATATGGAATATATTAAACTGAATATTCAGGAAGCGATTGCTGAATTTGCTGTGGAACATACAGTTTACTCACCAGTTGAGATCTTCCGTTCCGTGGGCATGCTACTGAATGATACTGTTTTCTTCCTCTGGGGTCGTCTGTGAGCATCCCTATTCATTAAGCTACTCCGTCTCGGAAGCACAGTCTCCGGTAAATCTGCGTCACATTCGGTATTTTGATCCTCGCATTCATCTGCTTTGTCGTCGGAATCACCATTCACAAACACATCTTCTGTTTTATCGGTTCTATCTTCAACCGGTTCCATAGACTCCTGAACATCATCCGCCATCTTTAGTGCTTTCTTGGAATATTCCAAGTTAGTTAAAT
Organism: Lepetodrilus schrolli; assembly: GCA_032361225.1. Lineage (NCBI taxonomy): Eukaryota > Metazoa > Mollusca > Gastropoda > Lepetellida > Lepetodrilidae > Lepetodrilus > Lepetodrilus schrolli. The sequence continues at coordinate 8,589 of JAUTBT010056795.1, read as the reverse complement.
TAGGGTGGGAATCACTCATCGTATCTCCGTTTGAGCTGATGCGATTTCACTGCACGTCGTTTTTATGGATTTATGACACAAGCTATAAAATGTTGGCATAATAATGCATGCTTCAAAGTTTTTACATTGTAAACGAGAAAAGAAATATCACCCCTGCACGAAAAATGAACTAGTTCCAGTTCTGCATTGCATTATGGGATGTGTCTGTTTTGAATATGGCCGCGATGTAACTCATCTCAACTACAGGGAGGCAACTTATATGTGAATAAATGACAACAGAAATCGCGGCACGGTACCTTTTATGCTGTATGTTTATATCATCTTTGGGACTAACCTCGGGACGCAAAATAAAAGATAATTACCATGTATATTTATCGCGCGAAGCCTTGAAATAGTTGACATGCCGAAGATGGAAACGAAAAGACACTTGACACTTCCCAATTCGATTTTATCGATTTTTTTTTTTTTAATAGGTAAGAATTAAAAGCCCACAAAAGTAAACGTCTACGGTCTAGTACACGAGAACGCTAGTTTTAAACTGACTGTAAGTGACTGTTATAAAGTTTTAAACAGATCGGAACCAAGTGAATCGGAACTTTCTCCGCAAGATATCGGACAAAGACAATTTATTTTCAGCAATTTTTCATTTCACTTCTTTGAAATTAAGAAACGATCTCAATGTTGTTCAACCACCGGATACTGGTGTATGAATTACAGAAAAATAGTTTATACTACTTTTTAAGAGTACCAACTGTTATAATTTATGATGTTATCATTGATAATTATATCAATTTATTATGGCTAAAAGAACTAGACTCTCGTCAAATAGTTGAGAGTGAGATTTCCAACAGTCGACTATTATGAGAGGTTGTCAACTGGTCTGGTTATTTTCTGTATACCATTGCTCAGCTGTTGATAGAGTGAGTATAATTAAATTTAGCATTAACATGTGCTTATGTTATATACCATGTAATGTCCCCTTTTCTGGGTAGCCCACTTCATACTGCTTACTAAAATGTGTACTAGTACCCTAAAAAGCTGTTTCCGCTTCCAAAACTCAAAGAATCCTGCCACCTTTTGGATATATTTAAGCCTGACACTTCCCCCGTAATATCGTGCAGAACTGGTATAAATGTCATCAGCAAACGTAAGTATGCAATTGGACAAAGTCAAACATTAGAAAATGTAGCTGTGAGCTTAATGTACTTTTTAACGTGATATAAAAAATTAGCAAATAAATAATTGCAACCTCTAAATAATGACAGTCACATTGTCTGCTTGCATGTGACCTCGATGGAATGTCGCTTATCGGTTTCAAAATATACGGGATCCCATTTGGGTCATTTCCTATATTGATTTTGTCAATTTTACATATTCATCATAAAATGTCTCATTAAAATGAACATTTAATATATTTTATAGACAAAACTTCATTTTCAAGATAGCTATCATTTCGTCATTTTCCAGATTGCATATCATATTTATGTTAATATTTCTCTTTAATGGAAAGTTACATTATTTGAACTAATTTGTGGTTTATTTGTACTTCGGAATATTGCCAAACAGTTTCTAAAAATCTTCGAATTTTGTTCCAAGTTGATCTCTGTAAACTTCTTTTTTTCCCGTTTACCACGGAAAGGGGTATGTGTCAGTGTCATGGATGCCAAAGTGATAATTTCACCTAGAGTGGTGTATTGTTAAATTTAAGCGTGGTAATACTAATAGCAGTGTTTTGTGATAAACGAGTGAGGAAGTGAATGTTCTTTACGTTTAACATTAGAATTTCGATACAATCGTCAATAGATCACTCCCAGATTGCTTCGAACCTTAATACCACGAAAGCGTGTGTAGAAAGATCTCAATGTTTTCCTTTTGCTTTCTTGAACATCATGAGTATTTTGCTTTGGTTTTAGGAAGCTGATAGTTTTCTAATGTCACGTAGATATATGTTGTGTAAAACTGAAATGTGGGAGTGTGTAGCTTAATTATTATCAAGGAAGATAAATAATATGATTAGGCCTATATATAGGGACAGTAAGTCGTCTGGGTAATTTCCGGTGACACTTGCTTGGAAATATAGCATTAGATACTTGCTAATTGAAGTTATGTTTAATTGAAATTGATATGGCATGGTTTGAAAACAACTATTAACTATAGGTTTTGATACAAATATTCCAATGAATGTAAACCACAAAAATATATTTAGACCATATATCATGAACATTATAGTATGGTTGCTAACTTGCAAGTGATGCTTGCAACGGTTGTTATCATTATGAATGATTTCTGCATCATGGCATTTTCATGTGATGTCACAATTGGATATCGTCAGCTGTCATTGCGGTAGCACATTTATATGTTTGACCAGTTTATTCACCAGTTTTTAAATGAATCACATGCCATCTCATGTCTACTAGACTATCCATAGTCTCAGAGGGTTAAAGAAAATCAATAATATATAACTTATATTGATTGGTGTTATATTTATATGAAAGGAGCCCCTGAAATTCTTTACCATCTGTTCTCCAGTAATCTAGACTTGCTTAACTGCTCTAGGGGGAAATTTTGAATAGGAGGATTTTGGTGAGAACAGGATGTGACACAGACTACATGTCTACCTATTGTCCCTTTTATGCAAATTCTTTTCTGGTTTAGGAATAAGAATACAAGCGAGCTGTAAAAGCCTACTTTTATTATGTTATGCTGATTTTGGGGGGTTTAGAAATGTTTGAGACAACTAGTCAACTATTAGTCGACTATACTAAACAACCAGTTGACAAGGAAAATCTGGTGGTCGTTTTACCCCTACAAAAAAATGAACTTGTTTTCAGTGGAAATGCACTGGCCATGCTGATGTGAGGATGTCACGTCATGGACGTATGTAAACACCTGTCTTCTGTCCGCCTTGCACATAATCATTCTATTCTCAATCCAGAGAAATGGCTTTGTGGCGTGTGTGGGACAACAGAATCTGTCTGGGTAGGTCAACATTGGAATTTTACATTTCAGAGAGAACAGCAAATTGTACCTAGAATTCTATTTTCAATATTGTGACAATTGACAAGGCAGTCTTGATAAATGAACACTGGTCTTGTTATGGAAATGGAGAAAGATCTTGGCAGCCTAATAAATATATGGAATTGTTGCATGAAGATGATTAATAAAACTTCAATATGAGCTGTTAAAAGGCATAATTATTTAATATAATCACAAACATCAATGATTTTTTAGGACTGGTTTGAAAGTCTGTCTAAATAGCTGACTGAACATCTGACTAAATTATCTGACTGACTGACTGACAGTGACAATGTGACCACCCTGCTATTCGACCATCTGACTGTATACCTGATATTGACCATCTTGCTATCTGACATCTAACTAGTGATAGAAATGAAAGAATCTTCAAAGTAGCCACCCCAATGAAATTTTTAAAAATAAAAAATAAAAAAGCTAAATGAACTTTCAAATAACCATTTGACTAAAAATCAGACTGTGTGAGTATTAGTGCAGTGGTAGACTGTTTGGACTTTGGAGACAAAAGTCCCGGAAGCCCACAATCAATTTTTCGTAAAACATTTTACCTTTCTGATGGGATGCACTGTCAGTACCGTGGCAATGCAGTTATCATGCTTGATTTGTCAGTAGCAGCCAGTGCTCACAGGTTTACTGCAACATTCAGTGCTACAATTGCTGCATTTTCCCTTCTGCCCGTGAAAGTGGGACTAAAACCCCAATTAAAAAAAATATATATATAATAATATCTGACTGACCATTTGTATAATAAGACTAACCATCTGACTACATATCTGGCTATCTGACTACATAACTGACTAAATACCTGACCATCTGAGTGACTGTGATAACACTTCTAGACAAATAACATGACAATGAACATCCTGTTAATACTACTGATGGTTTCATAAAGCTGACAAATTGACATGATCTGTGTATTCTTGGACTCGGTGAAGAGAAATTATCCCCAGCTAGGTGAAATAATTGGCTATTTGTAGTTACAGTAGTAGGAAGTAGAGTGAAGACTTTGTATTACTACCTACATATTGTTGGGTGCAGTGGTAGAACATTGAACTTAGGAGCTAAAGGTTCCAGGTTCAAATCCTGCCTCGGGAGCCCAGCATCAATGTTCACGGATGTTACCTTTCTAATGAAATATTGATAAGATGCGCTGACTGTAGCGTGACAATGCAGTTATCATCCTTGGTCTTGTCAGTACCAGCAGGTGCTCGCAGGTTTACTGCAACATTCAGCGCTACTGGTGTTGCGGGTTTCCTCCTGCCCTAAACTAAAAAGCTGTGATATAAGTGAAATAATCTTGAAAGCGGCTCTAAGCCGCAATTCAAAAGAAGAAGAAAAATCATCTCTGTCATGTGATGAAAGCTAACATTGCAAGTATGAATGAACAGGAAATTGTTGTCAAGAACCCAAATTAAAAACACAAATCGGCTATTGTTAGCCGAATCAAACTAGGACAGGATGTTTGTCAGGTATTTATGTTATAATGCTGCAGACCAGCTTTTAAACATTCTTCTTCTTCATCTTTTTCTTTATTAATAATTTATGGATTGAATGCAATTTTTAAAATTGTTCATTGAGGTATGAATAGAAAAACCGATGTGGAAAGTGTGAATCGCACAAAACGTGAAAACATATTAAAACAAGTAAGAATGCAAATAGTATTTCCTTTTTAATAATAAATAAACAATAACAACAACACACACTAATAAGAAATAGTAACCAGCTGTTAAATAGGAAGACCTTGACTAACGTATTACAATCATTTAAATAATTTAAATTTTAATAAAATAAAATAATAAAGTAAAGTCATAAAAAACACAATGTTGAGCACAAATTGTGTAACTTTCATAGTTTTCTATTTGTTTGAATGTCATGTAATGCCACTGTTACAGGCATGTTTGAGCTGCTCCAATGTGGCGTGTGGACGCTTCAACGAGATGCACGCGCTAACGCATTACACTGAGACTAGCGTAAGTACAGCCTAACAACCATGTGCATGCTGACCAAGCACCCGACATCCTAAATTTAGGAGCTCCTAAGTTTATGACCCAGTTTATCACCTCCTAAACTAGATGCTGATTTAAGAAGGGATAAGACTTGGCACGTCGTGAAACACTTGTTACGAGGTGACAACTCTTAGGACTGGTTTAGGAGCTCCTAAATAGTTAGGAAGCCGTTGTGAAACGGGGGGCAGTAATCTAGACTTGCTTATCTGGTCAAGGGTGATATTTTGAATAGGAGTATTTGGTTGAGAACAAGGTGTGACACAGACTACTTAGCCCTATATAGATAAATATACGAAGGAATGCATCTTTAGTGAAAAGAAACTATTGTCCTTTTTACAAATCCAGCAACTCAGGTTCGAATCCCAGGATTGCCATAGTCCTGGTTACATAAATGCATACAGATGTATCTCCCTCTAATGTACATAACTTGCCTCTAGTGGGTAATAATGCAGGCGTGTCGTATCTATATCTCTATACGAAACGACGCAAATCCAATGTAACCTTATCTACAACCTTATTCATAGACTACAACATTGCTAAAGTTGGAGATATGGTTACCTCAGAGTAACGTCGTTTCGTACAGGAGTGCCATGATTGAAAGTTTTAAATGTATTCTCAGTCAGAAAATCCCAATTTCAATACTATATATACTCATTGATATTTCCAGGCGAATTCAAAGCACCGGCGCATGTGGACGGCTACTTGGGGGGAAGCACGAGACTAAGGTGCCGGCTGGAGGGCAACTATAGATGGTACGTCATTTCCTGGATCCGCCGGGAAGCGGACGGGTCCGAAGTCACGATCGTTCGTCTACCTTCGGATACGAAAACACCCGAATGGGCAGCGGACGTGGACTACTCCTTCAAGAAGAGAATACGACAGAAGATAACGGTAGAGCTGGAGCTCACTGAGTTTACGCTGGAAGTGAGGAACCTTCAGTGTTCTGATAGAGGGCTCTATGTGTGCAGATATGTCGGCAGAGAGACCAGAGAGAAGGTGGTGCAGCTGTCTGTCAAAGGTTGGTATATATACTCCCCCTGGAGTTGAGAAGGTGAAATGAGTGCACATTGATCCTTTCCGGGGAAATAATGTGGCGCTATGGGAAAGCTTTCCAGCATGGATTTTGACCTAATTCCTGGCAATATGATTGGCACACGTGACCCATATTAAACGTTTGGGCCCAGTTCCGGGGAATAGACCCCATCGGTTTGCAGCGGTCTGTCACTCCATCGAAACTACAGTGGGTGATAGCTAGCTATATGGCAGTTGGCGGCCCCAATTTTCTTTAATAGCCTTCCTGTAGCTCTCAGAGCTAAATACAACCTCATTCTTCTTTCAAATCCACCGAAACTACATACAATGGGTGATTATTGATGGTTCTGTTTTCAACATTTACAAAGAATAAAGTGCACGCCGGTTTAGGCCTGTATATAATATTTGTTTAACATTCAAACGTCCAATATCTGTGCTTTCTTTGAGTGCGCGACAGCCATGTTTACGAGATCACTACAGTAGTGTTTATGGTTTCGTAGTGAATCGTAGCTTCGAGAAATGATACAGGGTATCGTTTCACGAAGCTCTCGTATCTATTACGAGACCATAAGCACTCTCGTAGCGATCTCGTACAGGGCTAACGGGCACTTGCGAGAGCAGTATGATCTCATGGTGGAAAGGAGAGAACGATACGCAGGTCCCCGTTCCACAGAACAATGTTATCGCAACGAGAGTCATAACTCCTTAGCAACTCCATGCTAACGTACAAACGTTACGACTCTCGTAGCGCTACGATTATTCTGTGGAACGGGCCCAAGGACTTCAGTACGACACGTTCGTGAAATGCAGCCCTAGATTTTTTACTATAGCCAGAAAAGACGTAAAAGAAAATACCGTGTTCGTGTTTTAGTGCAAGCTCAGCAGCCGTCGATCCACTACAACTACCTGATAATACAATCCAATTCCTCAAACGTCGTAGACTGCAAGGCTAAGGTGGGGTACCCTCCCAGACGGCTGACGTGGCTGTACAAGCCGAAGAACAGAGATCGCTTCGAGATACTGCAAAACAACCGGCCGATGAAGGAAGTGAAGACCAACGAGTGCGACATCTTCGTCCACCAGCCCCTGGAGATACACGCCAATAGGAACGCAACCAGTGTGCTGTACAGGTGCGCCTACGAAGGCGACTATTACACCAACGACATGTTCGACGAAGTCAGCGTACATTTACCAGGTTGGTGTAACAATAATACCTATCAATGGGTCTTCAAAATTAAATTCCACCATGGCTTTCATGTACAAATCAGCGTCGTGCGTGTGCCAGGTAGCTGTAACAGCTTTTGACAGTGGGTCTTTATAATGTAGTCCACCATGGCTCCGCTGTACGAAACAGCCTTAATTAAATCCAACCTTTGAAATGGTCTATTCTATTACTGATGTTCGAGGCATACAATCACGGGTTTGTTTACATATTTCGTGATCAAACGTAGTTATAGATGCAAGTATGTACATTTGATACACAAGTATATTGGGTAACCAGCTACATTTTTCGCATATCCCACTGGTTTTAAATATTGTCATATTTTATTATTTTTTAATATGTATGTTACGCATCTATAATGGTACCAGGGGTCGTGAAATGTTATTTTGACCGTGTTCAGTGATTAGAGTTATACCCCTTAGTCTATTAGACTATAGGAAATTTGAGATATTACAGTAAATTATTCGGATTTTACCAGAAATGTAAACTGCAATATAATTTTACCTATCCTACAGCGATGAAAAGATATTTGGAGGTACAAAACTGCATGTTATGTATGTTAAGTGCATGTACTTTGCATTTTGAACTCCAATTCGGTCCAAAACGACAACGTAAACTGTGATTATATGATTTTAATGTATAGAGTGTAAATACAAGGCTAAGCCAATATAAATGCTCAGAACTTACAACGAAGGGTCCAGTTCCATAGAATGATCGTAGCTCTACGAGAGTCGTAACTCTATGTTAGCACTTTGGAGTTACGACTCTCGTAGCGCTGAGATTTTTCTGTGGAACGGGGCTATGATCTTTCTATGACCTTTCACAGTCTCGGTGGTTACTCAATCTTCATAATTACCAGATTATTGCAAACCTTTCAGTGTCTTCCAATGTGTCCTCCGACAGTCGTCGTACGATACACATATTAATAGAGTTGTAACGACTTTCGTAATATAATAAGATAGATTACAAAACACCCGGTGAAGTTCTATCTCTATCTCTGTGTAAAAAAAAGATGTAACTTCCATGAACATTGATGTTTGGGTCTCTTGGGCGGGGTTCGAACTTATAATAATAATAATAATAATAATAACAGTGAACAATTACACTTATAATAGAGACCTTTGGCATCGGTCCCGCCTTAATACATTGAGGAACCGACCCGAACAACTCGTATCTACTACTAAAATAATAAGGTCATGAATTGGAATACAAAAGTTAACATCCAGGCCCCCGTTTCACAACGGCCTCCTAACTATTTAGGAGCTCCTAAACCAGTCCTAAGTGTTGTCACCTCGT
>JAUTBT010056784.1:4321-15201 GCA_032361225.1 Lepetodrilus schrolli | reverse complement strand
AACATCCGTAGCGCTGAATGTTGCAGTAAACCTGCGAGCACCGGCTGGTACTGACAAGACCAAGGATGATAACTGCGTTACTACTCTACAGACATCGCATCCTATCAATATCGCGTCAGAAAGGTAACTTTCGCAAACATTGATGCCGGACCCCCCCGGGGCGGGATTTGAACCTGGAACCTTGGCTCCGAAGTCCAACTGTTCTACCACTGAGCTACCACCCGCCCCGAGAAGGAAGACCTGAAATTGTGCATGTTTAATTTATCGTAGGATTCGAACCCGAGTTGCTGGATTGCAAGTACAATGCTCTACCAACTGAGCCAAAGGGATAACACCACTAGTAGAGACCTGTAGGAGCATCTGATCTATCACCCTGCTACATGATGATCATTAGGAAGATGTCTGAATTCAACATGATGATGAACAGTTCCCAATGTCAGAATGTACAAAACAGTTATAATTGTTTGAAACATTACTGGATATAATTCGTGTTAGACCATGCTAAGGATACAACAAAGCTGAAGACAGCAGACATAGAAGCGGGCATCTTAACACAAAGAAGAATGACAATTGCTGAATGGTTAATAACCTGCCCAGTGTTCACCCAGCTAGAAGTTAGCAGTGATGCCTTGAAATTGACAAACCCATGAGAACATGCATGTCACTGCCAATTTCTCACAATATTTACTCAGTCTCTTTTTACTCTCAGCTGAGAAATTGATAACGCCACTGTATTTGTCACGATATCTACATGTATATCATCCGACATGCAATACATTCAACAAAACAAAACATTCCGATTGTAATCTGATGTCGACCATATCTTTGAAAGGAGATAACCTTGTGCACTTCCCATGACCAAAACCATGACGAGCTGAGAAGATGGATTGCCATTTGTAACCAGAACCTCAGCAGAAGGCCGCTGTCCATTTCCTGTATTTCCGACGAGTTATCTCCCCCTGCCAGATTTAAGTGGAAAGGGCCGTTATCCATTGTCCATCTCTGACTTCCTCCGTGCATGTCAATCCATCTTGTGCGCTATCTAACTTCTGATCCTGTTGACTTCCTGTTGACTGGTCAACCAAATAGAGCAATGCATGCTGGTTATCTGAGAGATATGGATCTTCATTGCCATGTGATAAATTAATACAGTGTAAGTTAACAATTCACATGTCAGATTACTGACTCGGTTGGCAGTTTAAGCCATTTTCTGCAGTATTTCCTTTAAATAAAGCAAGAATACGAGACTGATAATAGGCAAAACAACAGGATATATTCCATGAATGCCAGATGCAGAATTGTGTTTAAAAGCATTATTTACTGTAGAACATGTTCACAGGTATCTGCTGATATAATACTGAGGTAAAAATGTTGAAATAGTTGTCAGGAAGCAGCTGCACTACTGTTGTTTGGGAAACAGGAATCAACAATTAATAACCCTCTTGCAGTTTGGGTTGTATATTCCCCATGGAGTTTAGAAGGAAAGCGAGCGCACACAAATCCATTAAAAGTAAGTAATAATGTAGTGCTTTGAACATTATTTCGATAATGGATTCGGTGCATTATAAGTGTATGCATTATTATTCTTATGATTATTATTGGTAGTAGTATTATTACTATTAAATACAATCTCTAGTGCATTACAGAATCTATATTTTTCAGTAAAACATGTAATTTTTCTTTACATTAAAAAACAACAATATTTTTTAAATATATACCTAACCATTATATTTCACAATTTCTGTAGTTTCACACAAGTTAACTAATGGAGAGACTTCTATTCTGTACCTCCAGAGAAACAGAATGGTTATTTTAAAGTTTTACCACCAATTCGGTGTCCCCAATGCCACATGAGTAAAGATCGTTGTATTAAAATGGACTCTCATTCACAGTGGGGGACATTGACTTAATGAGAGATCACCATAAAGTGACCAGACTAGTTTCATGTCCTAATGTCCAGTGGAAATGTCGACATTAAGTGTCGTGTCAGTGATTTACTACACCACAATTGAGCTGTTCATACTGAGAAAGGGTCAGATATGTCTGTGTAATGAACACATCAAACTGTTCTTGCACAAGAACTTGATTTTTAAAATTTAAATTTTGAAATATTACAGAATGACAACCTTGTCTATAAAAAAACAAACAAACCAAAAAACAAATTTTTATATTTTTATAAATACATTAAACCAAAATGTGATTTCTATTAATGTTTAATTAAAAAAATAAAATTTCATTTTAAATAGAAATAATAATGTAGTATATAGACAACAACCCACGAGTTACGAAGGATTACAAATTACATTTTCAGAGTGAAATTAATGATGTAATTAATGACCAATAACATTAATTTCAGGAGGGATAGATAATCTGTAATTCCAAGTGACGAAATAGATTATTGCTAATATTGCCCTTAATGAAGTAGTAGCACTATATTATAATAAGATTTCAAACAAATATTCGAATATGAATAGAATACTTACAAACAAATATTCGATTAACATTTTTGCTATTTGTTTCAGCTCTAATAGAATATGACAAAGAAAAATCACTAAAACAGTTCCATATTAGTTGATTACATTGATCTTGTTCTCAAAGCTTTTATCAAGAGGCAACTTAGTGCAGAGGGGTTAATCAGTGCATTGAGTGCACTTATCTATTGCACTATAGGATTACCAGCACATTTAAAGCAACCCTGTCATGATTTATCAGAAATTAAGTACGCCTATGTTCATTAAGGATAATGATTACTGTATGTTCTGTAGATTGAGAATAAATTTATTGGGGTGAGGAAAATGTTATCCGATTTCCCTAATGATTTCCGAGTATTGCACATGTGTGGATAGTCTAGTGTGTGGATACAATACCTCAATGTGGATAAATAGCAATCCATGGACAACTCTGCCTTAATGCTTTGCGTTCTGTCCAGATAACTTCTTTTTTATTTTACAATTATTGACCAGAACTTGGGATTGAAGATTCTCGATACATGTCGCGCCTAATCTTTTCTGGCCTTTCCTCGACATTATGTAGTTATTCATTTCTTGTCTGGAGATGGTATTACTATAAGTCACCACGGAATAACTAACGAGCTATGAGGCTTTACTAAATTAATCCTTAAGAGGAGACCTTAGTTCAAGTGTTACAGGGCTTATAACTGTAGAATTGTAAAACTTTCCTTTACAATTAATCACACAGTTTTCAAAATAAAATCCAGTATTATATCTGTTTATGTGGGGAGGAGAACCTGATATAACTGAGTGAGTGAATTTCTTGCCTAACATTGCAGTGGGCATCTTCAACCTGGATACTTAATGTTATGTAAACATCCACGAGCAGTAACTAGTGCAGGTGAACCCAGTGATTCATAGAAATTGTACGCAGTGATTCAGTCACTACCACAGGATGATCACTCACAAGGACTAGTTGTTAGAGTGAGACACCAGCAGGCTATGGTGAGTGATAGAGAGTGATAGAGAGAGAGTGACAGAGAGTGATAGTGATAGATAGAGAGTGATAGAGAGTGATAGATAGAGAGTGACAGAGAGTGATAGAGAGTGATAGTGATAGATAGAGAGTGAGAGAGTGATTGAGTGATAGATAGAGATAGAGAGTGATAGATAGAGAGTGATAGAGCGTGATAGTGATAGATAGAGTGATAGAGAGTGATAGTGATAGATAGTGATAGAGAGTGATAGTGATAGATAGAGAGTGAGAGAGTGATTGAGTGATAGATAGAGATAGAGAGTGATATATGGAGTGATAGAGAGTGATAGAGAGTGATAGAGAGTGATAGTGATAGATAGAGAGTGATAGAGTGATACATAGAGATAGAGAGTGATAGAGAGTGATATATGGAGAGTGATAGAGTGATAGAGAGTGATAGAGAGTGATAGAGAGTGATAGAGAGCTTTTGGAGTATAACATCACAGTAGGAATCTGTCGCCCATTTACGCAATATGATTGGGTACAGTTTGTGCAGCGCTATGAAGGTCTTAATTCACCTAGCGCTATGAGGGTCGTAACTCACCTAGCGCTATGAAGGTCTTAATTCACCTAGCGCTATGAGGGTCGTAACTCACCTTACATGTATAACATGCAATGACTCTTGTAATACTACCATTTTTTTTAGAATGGGACCCTGGTCTGTGTTTATTGAAAGGTCGTAGAGTTGGTCATTGGCCAAGTTAAGTTACATTATCAAAACATTCAGCAGATGTTAACCTTTTTCCTGCTGGAAATATCACTCATTTCTTCACAGGGTATATGTGGTTGCCATAGCAGTTAGAAGGTTAATTAAAGCCACTCTTAATTCCTTTGAGAACAATTTGGTTGGAAAGTGTCGATGTGTCTAGTACAGAAGTGTCTAGTACAGATGTGTCTAGTACAGATGTGTATAATACAGATGTGTCTAGTACAGATGTGTCGAGTACAGATGTGTATAATACAGATGTGTAATACAGATGTGTCTAGTACAGATGTGTATAATACAGATGTGTAATACAGATGTGTCTAGTACAGATGTGTCGAGTACAGATGTGTCTAGTACAGAAGTGTCTAGTACAGATGTGTCTAGTACAGATGTGTCTAGTACAGATGTGTCTAGTACAGATGTGTCTAGTACAGATGTGTCTAATACAGATGTGTAATACAGATGTGTCTAGTACAGATGTGTCTAGTACAGATGTGTCTAGTACAGATGTGTCTAATACAGATGTGTCTAGTACAGATGTGTCTAGTACAGATGTGTCTAATACAGATGTGTCTAGTACAGATGTGTCTAATACAGATGTGTCTAGTACAGATGTACAACTGAAATACAAATATTTTGAAACTTGATAGTTTTGTCAGGTGTTAAGTATCGTGCACAGACTTACAACCGTGCAGAATGTCTTTCTAATGTACAGGTCAAGGGCGGCCATCATTACGTGACAGTGATCAAGTCACAACTTTAACTATGGCCAAACCAGGGTGTACATGTTTTTCCAGGAAATATCTCAACCAATCAAACTGCTAGAATCATCGCATATTTGGGATAATTCTTTAGACAAATGAGTTTCGCAGTAGGTAATTGTACTTCAGTAGTACGTGTGTACCAGACATTAGTTGTTAACATTTTCCCCAAGTAAAACCCCACAAATACACCCTGCATGTAGTCTTTCCTATTAATATACAAGGCAATACCGCCCGATAAACTGATGACACATGGATGAGCGACATTCTATGGCATGGGAATCTCCACAGCGGGGGGATAACTCCAATGTGTCTGATCACCATGGAAACTTCCAGGATATCTGACTAACACGATTCACACAGATGGACCGTGTTCACGATTTATACTTCAACTAAATATCACAGAGAAAACCTAAATGATGTGATTTGTAGATACCAATGGAGGTAGTATTTCAAAACTTATAATGAAAGGAAATTAATGATATAAAATTTTCAATTACAATATTTCCCACCTGATACTGATACAACAAGTTAGGAAAGGTAAATTTGTCTACATCCTGCTTCAATATAACTTCCCCAAAACCAATATTGATATTATTAATAACAATAATAATTTTTAAAACTATAATAATAATATATGCATTGTTGTTTTTAGTTGATAATTCTCAAATAGATTAGAACATAAAACAGTTTGTTTCCTATGTAATGATCTACATCTACATCTACAACAAGTGTTGTCAGTGTAATAAATAGAGGTTAATACACGCGCTAGTGTGTCATTTTGATGTTACAACACGAGTGATTCCAAAGTCAATATTAACTATGGAATCATGAGCGTCGTAACATCAATATGACACACTAATGAGTGTGTTAATTTCTTAATCCACAACTATTGAATGGAAATTCATACAACTCAAACATATTCTCATGTGGAAGTCAAATAGGGAGTGGCAGATGAATACATCCCCCCACCGCCCCGACCATACGAACCACGATGACAGGTGTGGGAAAATTGTGATGCAAGCCATGTAACCAGCCAATGAAAATAGTTCCAGGTGTTATGCACTACTGTGCAAGATATATTTATGTCATGAGTTATCTTGAACCATAGGTTGGATAATCTGTATTAATCTATCAGCCTATCATTAGTCAAGGATCCATACATTATTGCCTACCGATTTATCTATTCATGTCCAAGGATCGTTCTATTACAGTGCAGAGCATTCTATTACTGGTTAGAAATAGGTCTATTATTTCCCTTGATCTAGTCTATTATTGTTCATTGATCAATCATTGAACGTGGATTAATTTATTATTATCCATGTATCAGTAGATCATTGATAAAGGATCAATAAATTATTGCCAATGGATCAATCTATTATTGTCAAGAGATAAGCTTATTATTGCACGTGGGTCCACACTAATGATGGGTTGGTTCATCATGCCCTTGAATCATTCTATTAAAATTATTGCCCATGGTTAAGTATAAACTATATGATTGTGCATGGTTTTAAAAGTATAGTGTTGCCCTTGGATATGTTCAGGTAATAGTCTTGTATGACTTAATTACTGCCCATGGTTAGGTCTATAATTAACTGATGACAGCAAATATGCCTCAATACGATACACAACTATATCTGAACAGTTCACAATGACATAATTGCAGCTTGGGTTGTATATTCCCCAGGGAGTTGAGAAGGTGAAATGAGTGGACATTGATCCATTGACCAGGGTAATTATTTAGCGCTATCAGCGAGCTTCAGAGCGTGGATTTGGCGCAATATAAATGTTCGCATTATTATTATATAATTATTATAACTCAGCAGACCAGTGACAGATTTATCTAAACAAACTTATGTCACTAAAACAAACTAAAATTACTAAGTCCAAGTTTCATCGATTTGCATTTCTAGATAAAAATGTAAACTGAAAACTGCATCTCAGGAAATAAAACTCAGGAAATAACAGTCAGGAAATAACAGTCAGGAAATAAAACTCAGGAAATAACAGTCAGGAAATAACAGTCAGGAAATAACAGTCAGGAAATAAAACTCAGGAAATAACAGTCAGGAAATAAACTTGGCTTATTTCTAATATATTTTTTGAGAATTCTGGTTCTCATTTCACGAAGCTCTCTTACCTACAAGCAGACCATAGTGGTGACTTACACACAGAACTCAGACAGTCACGAGAGCGCTATGGTCTGACAGTGGATACGACAGCTTTTAGAAATGAGACCAGGATCTCAACATCCTGCTTACCAGTCCTAGACACAAAACTGTTTCTGAACGTTTGACAATTCAATAGACGAGTTCACCCTTTCCAGGATCTCCCATGTCCACTAAGAGACCATATTACTTTTGTAGTGATCAGCGAACAAGATGGCTACAAGTACGCTATGGTCGCTTAGTGGGTACGAGAGCCTTATCATAGCTATGTAATATTAATGCATTATGTTTACCTAATTATGAAATATTTGGCAATATTTCATAACTATGATATCTACATGAAACGATGTCCATGATGCAACACAATGTCTAAATAGTAGACTATTACAGTCATGTTTCTATAGAATTTACAGTATTTTTATTACATTCTTGATTCAATTGTCTGGGATTTTTTTTTCTTTTTCTTCTGCATGTGCTATATCATCACCATCACCGACACCACACTGACTGGCGCCACGGTCAGAAGTCTAATATTGATAAATCAGCAGCGATAAGCAAAGTCCCACAGAAGATAATCAGAACATATGTTACAATTTGGACTTCATGATTAACTAGGACTTCATGATTAACTACGATTAACTGCACACAAATATTGAAAGCCAACATTTTAAATATAACTTGAAAAATAATAGAATAATCTTTGTGGCACTATTGATATCATAGGATGGCTTTCCTCACATTCAGAAATGTTATTTTCTAAATATAAACAAATATTATTAGCTATTTAGTTTGAAAAGTAGTGAATTCCGAGTGAACTAAAATGTAAATGTAATAAACCCTAATTGTCTTCCACATATATATATATAGTTCTTGTTCATGTACATTTGCTAATTTCTAATATTGGGGATTAATCTACAAGATAAGGCAGTCAGTCAAATTTGATTATTTCTATAATTTTACTAGTATTTTATGACAAAACAAATAATCCAAAAGAAATTGAAATGAAATGAAATATTTATTTATGTTTAAAAACTTTAAGAAATACACAACATATCTGTACTGACAACAACAAAGAACACAAAAATTATTAACATAATAGAAATATTATTCGTTTATATCTACACATGCAATAATTAAAAAACCCATTTAAACAAATTAATCTTTTCCTTCAATTAGTTTTTCATTTTTATGCAACATTCCTTCAAAGACATCATTATGACTATAACCCAAAACAATTAATGTCAATCATATTTTAACATTTTGTCTGATCATGTCATAATAACATGATAGTAATGCATAGAAATTTAATTATGGACAGTTTATGGTCAGGAAAATGTCACTACGTAGCAATAAATATACCACGAAATGTGAAGCTTGTCTGAAATAACTAATTAAATCTCAGATTGGGACATAAATGACACAACAAAAGCACTTAATCTAATCAAATTACTAAATGCCATATGAAACACATTTCCATGTTGGGGAAAAGTTTTCAAATTTCAAATGGCAGCTTACTATTATTCTGAATTTAACTGCAATCATATAAACATAAGCCCCTTTATATAAACATAAGCCCCTTTATATAAACATAAGCCCCTTTATTGCTTCATGCCTCGCACACACATGCAGCCACGTTTGTTCTGCCCCACAAAGTTGGATTGATTCATATTTTATTTGGTTGTAAAATGGTAAAAATACTCAACACCTCAAAAATATGTGTGATTTTTGTAAATGTAAACATTATCTGTTGAGGTAGTACTTTCATTAAAATAGAAAAAAAAGTGTTTTATTTACAATTTGTTTTTATCTTCTGTGTATATTCCCCTGACATTCCAAGATAAACTATGACATTAGCATTCTATTAATATGTGAATATTTAATTTTACAACTTTCTCACATTTCCTGCATTATTTTTCCTCTATACAATTTTGAAACCATGAATAAAGTCACCATCCAAGTAGCAAATCTACTAAATCTATTACAATTTTTTTCTCTCATCTTATTCAGTAAGTAACTTAATGAGGCAATAGCAACAACTGGCTATGAAGTAAATATGTTAATTTTTATGGAAACTTTTTCTGATTGATTTATTTAAACAAAATAATAATAAAGTTTGGGCTGCACAACACTAGGATCTGAGTACAGAGATCACGTGTAATGACTAGCACTTGTCAAAAATGTTCGAGGATTTTCTTTTCAAATTTTTTATATTTTATTATATTTTTTACATATTCGGAAAAGTGTTTGACAAAAAATAGTACAATTGCTTTCTTTTTAATTAACAAAAAAATAAGTAAATAATAGGGTAATCATATAACATGCATTTGCATAGAACTGGAAATAATAATTGAATTGTCTATTAATTCTATGTTATTTTATCACCCAAAACTGTCTTTTCGCAGTAGATATTGCTTTCAAATAACAAGCGATATCTACAGCAGTAGATATCGTTTGACCCAATTCTTGGTTTATTTGATTGTTCAACTATTGTGATGTCATCGGTAAAATTGTGATGTCGTAGCATTGTTATAATGTCACAGTGGAAATGCACAGCAGCCTAAAGATTTGACTTCACAGTAAAACCTTTTTGATGTGGCATTTTTCTTCTTTAATGACTTTAAAGTGATATTTGGTGATAAATATATCAACACTCGTCAATGAAAGTTATTAAATCCTCTGCAAAGCCTTGGATATAATAACTTTCATGACTCGTTTTGATATATTTGATATTCCAAAACACAACGGTGAGATTCTCTATATATCCAAGTATATGTTGACCAAAGCACTGAAAAGCCTTCGTAATATTAGAATTGTATGCAAAATCAAAATCCATATAATTAAATGTCAACCAGTACATTTAGACATGTGGAATGGTAAAATTGGTAATGCTACAATGCGAATATACTCTTGGAGCTCTCTTAACATGCAAATCACATCTACAAATGGTGCCCGATGAGGTCACGTGATCATGGTCCAAGGCAGTGGAACTCGCAGACATTTGGGATCAGTTGGGATCAAGTCCAGGGACTGAAGTCAGAAGCTTAAAATTGATTAGATGTCCTCCGGTCATCTTGACCTCTATGACATGTCCTGCATGCGCTTGACCCCACTGACCCGTCCACTGTAGCTGTGAAAAGGTGGTACACAGATTGTCAGCTGGCATCACAGGAAATTGGGGATTTGAATAATGCATTCTTTGTATTTTGTACGGGATTTGAATAATTTACAATTGTTGATTTATTGCTTATTGCCACCATGGGAATATTTCACCCATGTGAAAATAAGCAAAAAATTCATATGGTGACATCGCGTATGGGTGAGATATTCCCACTGCGACGTAAAGCACTAATTCATTTATTCATTAACATCTGGGGCCTGTTCCACAGAATGACCGTAGCACTGCGAGAGTCTTAACTCCAAAACTTTACCTGAATCTACGACTCTTGTAGCACTATGATCATTCCGTGGAACAGATGCTTTCAAGATTACTTTGCTCATATTGCTTCTTGTTAGTATGTTAGTACATACCGATATCAAGATAAAACCTGCAGCACCTATAGCACATATTGGTGCAGTAAACCAGCTGGTACTGACGTACCAAGATTCATAACTGCACTGTGATAGTACAGACATCACAGTGACAGTACAGACATCACAGTGATAGTACAGACATCACAGTGACAGTACAGACATCACAGTGACAGTACAGACATCACAGTGACAGTACAGACATCACAGTGACAGTACAGACATCACAGT